>JAXBDA010009816.1:0-11730 GCA_036023075.1 Gaultheria prostrata
GGTCCAATGCGAGGATTCGAAAAAAAAAAATACCCGGTAGGGCTTGATCCAATCAGTTTTTGAAAAAACGCTATGTAAAACGTTTTTATCGAAAAATGCTTGGATCAAGCCCTTTCGGGTATTTTTTTTTTACGAATCCTCGCGTTAGACCTTAAAAACACATTCTAAACGCATTTAACGGTTCGGATTGTCGAAATTCAATCTCAAACGAAAAATCACTTACATAAGCTATGTAAGGGAGCCCCTATAGGATCTTCTTCCTCTCTCTCTCTCTCTCTATATATATATATATATATATATATATATCTATATATATATATTACTATTTTTCCACGTGGCGCATCCCCCGCCGTGTCCGTATCCCCATTTTTTTTCGAATTCCCGTGTCCCCGTGTCCGTGTCAGTATCCGTATCCGTGTCCGTGCATCATAGCATATCAATGAAGGGCCCAAGCTTCCAAATGGACCTTGAATACATTCTTGTCCTGAGTGAACATTATTATCTGTACTTCATTTCATTGAAGTGAGGTACTGAAAATTTTCTTTTGCTTTCTCGGCCTAATGCAGGGCAATCATGTCTTTGAAGTCCCAGATGGCTATAAATTGAAGATCACATCAGGAAATTCAGGTATGTAGTTCAGGTTAATTTTAAGCATATAGCAGAAGTGGGGTATCTTTATGTGCTGATTCTAGTGATTATATACAGATGATTAAATACATTCAGTTGTAGTTTTAGCAATAATTTCTAACGGGGATGTTGATATATTGGGGTTCATTCTTTTTTTTTTTTTCGCTTTCCTTTTCTTCTCTCTCTCTCTCTCTCTCTCTCTCTCTCTCTCTCTCCTTTTGGCATCATTTTGTTTGTCTTCCTTTTCTACTTTTGTTTTGTTTTGTTTTGTTTACATTGAATTGTTGATTTGATGGAAGATATCGTTGTAAATAGTGTATTGCAAGCCCTTGACATGGCATTATCCCTTCTGGCTTTTGGAAAGATGTGGTTAACTTATTGCTTTCTTCTATTCATGATTACAAGATTCATGGTTTCAAACCTAAGAAGCACCGATCCTCGGAGGATTCACACTTGTAGGTTATTTCAAAATTTCAACGATGATTCCTTTTATCTTTCCACAACAATTCTCTGTTACTTGAATACTTGATTCCCATTCCGCTTTTGGCTAAAGCAAAGCTCATTGCCTACTATTTACTGAAATTGAGCTGCAAAAATAGTTCTGATAATTCTATTGCCTGTAGTTGTCTTGGTCTGGAGTTCATCTTGTCATAAAGCACCGAATGTTCCATTCCCCAATGATTATAAAATTATCTGCTGAAACTCCCTCCCTCCCTGATATGATTTGCGTTTTGAATAGGTTTAAATCTTTGCAGAAGTTTCTGCTGATTGTTTTCTTTTATTACTTCAGGTTTAGATGTCCAGGTAAAACCTATTGAAGAGAAATGGATGGATACCGGAAGCTGGTTCTGGAACTACAAGCTAAATGGTACGCACATTCAACTGGAATTGGTAGAGTTGTAGAAGTATAACCAGATCCCTACGCACACTTTACGTGAACCATGGTTCACAATCTGTCTCAGAGTTCACTAGGGGATTATCCTTGTAATTCGCTCTAGGTTTAACAGAAGTTGAACATCTCTTACCATCGGCTCTTAGGGGATTATCCGTGTAATTCGCTCTAGGTTTAACATAAGTTGAACATCTCTTACCATCGGCTCTTTTTACGCAAATACATAATTTAGAGCCTACATCAGTGAAAGTTCCATCTCATGTAACACAAAAATGTAAGTTAAGTGCAAAGATCCTTGAAGTTCGGGTTTTACATGTTTTTCATCATTTCTTTACTGGCATATTGGTAGATTTTTTGAACTGGGCATAATGATAGACTAGTCATTGTTATAGGATTTCACTTGTAATCAAAATCTTGCAACTTATTGTTAGTGGCTTAACGAAGATTACAATATTTCTCTGTACAAAGACTTTGTCAGAGCTTGAGCAATGGAAGATATGTATATGCCAAATTTCAACTTTGAAGCTTTCTTCAGCTGCGAATAAGTCTTTTGCTTCTTGGATCTGTATTTAGACATTGAATAATGCGATGCCTCTTTCAGTTGTGAGATTGCCTGCAGTCTTGAATAAGCTGCACCAATAAATTTGGAAGGAAGTTGGGCGAAAAGGTAGTAATAACTTTTAATTAGCGAGGTGTTCAACTAATAACTTTTTAATTAGTTGGTGTACTGTGTGACAAGAGGGTACCCACAAAATTGAAGGGTAAATTCTATAGTTAATTTTTCGCAAGTGGTGGCTAGCTCATGCGGTAGAGTTCTTGGATGCCCCATACTGCATGACGGGATCGAGTCTCATTCCCCCTTCCCCATGTATAGGAATGACGCATGACGAAAAAAAAAAAACAATTTAATTTTTCGCTTTATTTCTCGAGCAATTTATATAATTAATTGATAAGGTGTTTTATGATTGAATCAAGATACTCTGATGTTATTAATATTATCTTCTGCATACGCCCCACGATCTCATTTGACGAGTTGGGCCATTTCTTTTGTGACACTTGTGTTTTGTGCTTGGGATATTAATTTTGAGTGTGCTTTAATCATACATCCCCAAAACAAACCATAATTGTCACAAAAAATGGACGGTCAATGTTTGATATTTTAATTTGTACTGAGAATTAAGTAATTAACACAATGAGACCTACCAAAATATATATATACTCCAGTCTGTCCCATATTGTTGGTCTACTGCAAAGAGAGATGCAATTTTTTTTATCAAAAAATGAAGTACTTATGTGCATAATTTTCCAAATTTTATGACACCATATTAAGGTTGAGTTTCCACTAAAAATATTGTCTTTTCACTGTAGTAAAAAATATCGTCTTCCCCAGTGGCGGACGCAGGATTGCCATTTTTGCCTAATTTACGGGGGCCACTCTTCAGTAATTTTACAAAAAAAAATCTCAAAGCATACTAAAAATATGTAGAAAATTGGGGGGAGTGTAGGGGCCGAACACCCCCCTGCACCCCCTAGGTCCTCCCCTGGTCTTCCCTCTATAGTAAATGGTATTTTTGTGATGTATTATGAAGATGATGACTTGTGGAAAAACATTGAAAATTCAGTCAAAAAACTATAAATAACGAAAATATTGTTGTAGAAACTCAAGCCTATTTTGGCCTAATAAGTTAAGTATATTTTTTCACTTTTTTTAGTTCAAAAAAGTTACTTTGTTTTGGGCTAATAAGTAATTTCTACAGCTTTTTAAGCCAAAATAAGTTAGAAAAGTTTTTTGCTTTTCCCCATAATAAGTCAAAAGGCAAAAAACATACTTAACTTATTAGGCCAAAATAGGACTCTGTATAAAGAACTAATTAAGATATTTAATTTGGTGTCAAGAAAATTAAAAAATTATGGAAGGAAGTATTTTATTTTTTGATTCGAAAATTACCCATCTTTTCATAATGGATCAATAATATGGAATGGAGGGAGTAATAATCAAATACTATCGTGATAAATTTCATTTTAATCACATGGGAACTCTAGACTTGAATCCGGGCATCATACCCCTAAAAATTCAGGTTTTGTTAACTTCACGTTAAATTTTTGTGAATTATTGATTTGTAAAATTTCAGTTTCAACTATCTTTTATTCGTATTTCCCAATGTATTTACGTAATTCTCATAAATTTTTACTTTTTCCGATTTCTCTCGTCGAGACGAATCAATAATTGAAAAAAGTTAACACAAATTTGGTAAACACATAAAAAAAAATTAAATAATAAAACAATCAAAAATTGTAAAAGATGGAGTAATTGTTGCGGAATGGATTTGGTCATTAATTACTGAATATTTGTATATAGGATTGTTTTAAAGACGGGATGAGAGAGAGAGAGAGTGGAGTTGGGTATCCGGCCTCAAAGGCATTGAGCTTGTATTCTATCACTACTTTGTTCCCACCCACCCATAAGCAGCGGTTTGCACAGAGGGGGAGCATGGAATTGTTAGTTGGAAGTTTGGAACCCATTTTCAACCCATTACCCACCCATCTAAAACCATACATCAATGGATTTAAATGAGTGACCCAATTACAACCCATATTTAAAAATGGGTGAATTTGGGCGGGTTTGGATGGGTCCATATATATGAGTTGAGATTGTCACCTCTAAGTAATACTCTCTCTCTCCATATCACTATCTTCCTCCTCTCATGAAGAACTTATACATAAAAAAACCACAGTGGCTTGCCACATTTTTGATCATTTTGAACCAAAATGTCCTTTCTACGGATATTGCGTGTGTTGCATGGAAAGATATTGATGAGGTAATTTTATCATGTTTTGCAGGTTATCATATTGCCTTCATCAAATTTTTGATGTTTTCTGTTTGTATCGAAGTCGGTGTGTTTTGTCCAAATATGTAGGGGTATTTTTGAAAAAATACAGTCAAGTGTGAACCCAATTAATGACAATATAGGCATTTAACTAATTGAGGAAAAAAAATACATAAAAATAGGCATTTACTCTCTCTCTCTTTTTTGGTTCAATTGATTGTCTAAATATTCATTTTTTACCTCATGTAAATTTCTAGAAGTTTTTTTTTTTTTAAACTAAATCTAGTTGTAATGAAACCTAATTTGTCGGAAAAAAAACAAGAATAACAACACCTAATAGAATTTTAGCTCGAAAAAGATACTGTGAATCTTGTACTCTTAATACAAATACCCAGCTCTCCTTGTGTTAATGCCAAAAACATATACGTATTTCATTTGGTTTCACAATTTTGATAATAGGAAAACCAATTGATTGAGACTTAAGGCTCGATTTTTCTTAATATTTGCCTATTATTTAATCTCTTTTTTAATAGTGTAATTGAATGCCCATTAGTGGGAAGGTCTAAGGTCATGAATGGGCAAACAAAAAGCTTGCTACTCAAAAAAGAATCATAGAAGTTTCACAACCTTTGAGCTTTCCTACTTATTAGTGAGCTACCCAAAAGGTTTGTAACCTATGGCTTGATTGCAGTAGTTTCGCAACCCTTGGTTTTCCCCTGGTTAATGGGCGTTAAATGGGTTGATGGCTATATAAGCCAACATCCGTTGAAACCATGGTAATGATGTGGAATATCTCTATCTTCTTGTTGGTCTTAGACTATGGGTATCTGTGTATAACTATAGTAGTATACACGCCACGGGGTTGGATTCGTTGGAGACTTTCAAGCAAGCTCTTAACAAGGTAGAACACTTTCACTGATCCGTCGTCACTACCAAGAGGTGACTCGTAAGGCAACACTTCCGCTACGTCATTTCCTTACAAATAGAAAAGATATGAACATCTCACCAAACTTATCCACACCTCATCTGAATGTGTTGGATCCAAATATTGGAGACTTTTGTTGTACATGTATCATTGTTGATATCCAATATGAGATCAATAACATACATTTCTCGTCGATAAAAAAAATAATAACATACATTTCTCAATCCAATTCTGGTTACATATCTTCCAAAAATCCCGTGAGATATAAGTGACAAAAATTTAGAAAACACGACATATTACCGAGGAATAAAGACTAGTTACTCCTAAAACCTCTCTCATTGTTCAGCAAGATCTGCCATCTAAGAAAATCTTCAAGATGAAGACATGCAACACAATTTTCATTCACGTATTATTTCCACAAATTTGCACTACACTCTTTTCCACTTCTAAAAACTCGTAGTCCTTTATGTTAGGACTACTAGTCTATGAGACTATGATCAACAAAAAATACCATCCAATGAAGAAATATGAATACATGACCAAAATTTCCATGCAACGAAGAGTATCCCGATATACTGGACTAAGTTATTCAGTCCCTCCCACAACTCTTTTCACTTGTTTTGTTGAGTGAGGTTGAGACCTTAAAGACGAATCGCTGCTAAGGCGAATACACATGTGACCTGGGGGTCTTAGCCGAGACAAATCGATTACACTGCGACAAGCCTTGTACACTCTCCTTAACGGCTTAATCCATATTATCTCATTCGACAGGATTGCCAGGTTGTGAGCAAAACCTCTTAAGCAATCTAAGCAAAGCGTCAGCTTTCCTCCTCGCTTTTGACGACCCATCCGCCACCAATCCTTGCAACGACGGAACACTCCACGGATTCAACAACAACCGTCTCGCCACCTCGTCCCCGCCGTCCTTACACAACCCCATCAAAATTGTAATTGAATTCTCCTTCCCTTTCCCCGACCCAAACCGTAACAAATCAATCAAGACCGGCACCAAAACGCGACAATTCCTCGTCTCCTCCAACCCTTCGGAGCACCCCAAAAGCAATGCCAACACTCCCAAAGCGTCATCCGTTATTCCCGCCTTATCGTCCATCAAAATCTCAATCAACAACGGAATCGCCCCACAAACGACTACGTTCCTCGTATTCGCATTACAAACCGCTAGGTTAAAAAGCGCCGTTACAGCATCCTTTTTACCCGCCGCCGTTCCTTCACTCAACAGCCGCACTAAAGCCGGTACCACCATCGTGTGGGCCCCGATAACCGCTTTGTAATCGTCAATCATCGATAAGCTAAAAATCGCAGCCGCGGCGTTTTCTCTCGCCTCCGTCGTCTTCCCCGTTTGTAGAACGTCGATTATTCCGTCGAGTGCTCCGAAGACGGACATTATCGAAACCTTGTTCGTCGCGTAAATTGAGAGGTTTAGAAGGGCAGTAACGGAATTTTCCTGGGTTCTCGGATCGCTTGACCGGAGTAACGCCACTAAAAACGGAATCGCCCCCGTCTCGGCGATTAATCGCCGATCTTCCATTCCGGTTTTCGCCAGTAATCGGAGCTCGTACGCCGCCTGCTCTTGGTCGGCCGTCGATCCGGTCGCTAGTTTTCCGACTAGAAACTCCGCCGTCGATTTAACGGCGATCATGGCGGTTTCCGTGGCGGTTACGTGATCGACTGATTTCTCCAATGACTTCCTCTTGGCGTAGTTTTTCTTCTGTGAAGAAGATGAAGACGACGTTGCCTCAACTAGCGGTATGTTGTTTTCCTGACTCCATTGATGGATTAAGCTCTTGATTGCATAATTAGGGATTAGAGCCATGTGAATTAGCCTTTTCCCGGTTTTAGGGCACGTCTGATGACCCGAATTTATCCATTGACTGATCGATTTTCGATCGTACGTGTGCCCCGAGGCTACTATCACGGGTTCTCTCATCAAATCGAGCGAAATCGGGCAGCGAAATTCATCCGGAATGTTGAAGACAGAGGAAGAAGAAAATGAAGAAGATAGAGAAAGATGGTTACAAAACGACGTGGTTGTGTGCCCCGAGTCTTGATCGCTTTCAGTATCATCAGTTTCTTCATCTCTGAACAGCATAGATCTAGACAAAGAAATGAGTGATATCAGATTGTTGATATTCGAAACCACGATTAATCCCCCTGTGCCTTTCTGTTTTTCTGATTCTTCTCTTAGTTTCGATATTTCTTGATCGTAATCGAACGAGGTTTTTAGTCCAATGCTGGTGAAAACCTCGTTCAGTTTTCTGTAATCGAGGTAACCCTTTTCCTTATTGGTATTTGCCATAAGTAGGAATATCTCCTCTCGTTTCTCAATCTCCTTTTTTTCGACAAACAATTCGACTCTTTTCGCTTGCTTGTGAAGGAGATCAACTTGTTCTGTAGTGTCTGCAGTTAAGTTGAGCGAGTTGAGAGGGAATATGTCTAGTACTGTCCCCATCTCCTTCACAATACCATGGAATTGATTCGAAATGGTTTCCGTTTGGACGAGGTTCCATACCGTGCTTCCTTCTTGACACCCTTGTATCAAAAACTTCACCCGTTGGATAACCGAGAAGAGCTCTGTCAGGCACAGGATCGAGGAGGGAGGAAGCTCGTTGTTTGTTTCTTGAATCTCTTCGTATAACGAAGAAAGAAGCTTGATCCTTCTTATCATTGTCGATACGTTCTTAACTTGCACAAATGTACTCTTCTCCATTGACATGACTTCATTGGAGATGTGGATCAGTGATTCTAGCAATGACCCAGTTGGGATAAAGCCTGTGGAGACTATTGGAGGAGGTAAATTTGGATCCATGGTTTTTTTTCCCTTTAGCATTGTTTTGCTTTCTTGATCAAATGGGGTTGTTAATGCTTAGATGAATTGGAAGAAACGTTCTTCAGTTTTTTGTTTCAGAATAAATTAATGTCATGGACTATTGACTGCTTCCGGTTTTTTTCTTGTGAAGGTGGGTGACAATAATGTTATGAGTGGAGGAAGACTCTTTCAGTTGCTGCCATTTGGAGGGAAAACATGCCTTGCCGGGTTAGTTAAAAATTGGCCGGCAGTTTTATATTCGGTTTTAAAAAATCTATTTTTGGCAATGGATCCATTCGAATAATCCGAAATTTCGAATAAACTAGCCATGTCAAACCTTGCGTTTGGTGGCTGCTGCTGCTCCTTGACAATATTGTACGTATGTTGTACTAGGTTTTATTGGGGATGTCTTGATCTGAACAAGTCGCGAGTGACACCAAGTTTGTTTAGTTTTTATCCATCTTATCCGAGATCATTTAAATCATTATATTTATGTCGATATTTTTGCTCTCAGTTACTGCTTTTGACCCTTAGTTTTTGAGACTTATGATGATGAGAAGCAGTGATTTCTTTTGTGCTATGTTCTGTGTACCACATTACCGAAATTTCTTCCCTAAGTCTGATAAGTTATCAGTTGATGATGTTCAACGCCATGCACTTGTAGGTCCGCAAAAATCAACATTTTTAAAGCATCAGAACCGAGAACCTATAGCAAAGTTTCTATTATGCTGAATGCATTTCTGAGAATCGAGTACACTGGTTTTGTTGAGTGGAGCTCAGGAGTAATCACAAGCGTTACCTTTCATGTTGCGGTGTGCTACCTTTCTTGTTGCAGCACGGGTTTGAGTATCGTTGACCAGCCTCTCCGTAGAAATTAGAAAGCAGTCGACAGTATCTAATAACCGTCCCATTAGTATCCTAAGTTTGAGCTTCTGAGCAGGAAACTTTGTGCGGGTACGAACTTTATTGGGTTTAGCGTGTTAGTGGCTCTGGGTTAGAGTTTCTGGGTGGATGGTTTATTGGTTTTCTCTCTCTCAATTCTGTCGTGCCCCGATTCAGGTTCACAGCAAGTAGAGTCTCCTATAGTCCCACAGTTTCTGCTAGAAAAAAAAAATAAATAAAGTCATTTAAAAGGGTTGTGATTTATAACCAAATAAGGTAAAAGTCACTTAAAACGTCAAGCTTGAAGCTAACTTTTGTGTTAAATTTTTGATAAAGCATTCAACTCAAAATCAATTGGCCATGAGTGGAGAGGCCGCCCAGGCTTATATACTATTTTTTGGAGGTATTAATTAACGAATGTGGGACAAGCTCTAACAATTTCCATGCATGATTACAAAGTAAGAAAATCAACTAATTGGCGTGACGGTTAAGGCACTCACTTATCAAGCCTGATGTCAGAGTTTGAGCCTATGGTTTCTCTTCCTTTATTTTTCCCCCCTCCTATTTTAGTTGACAAAGTGTAAAGTGCTACTTCAGCATTTGAATTTTCTTCTTGGAGGATCTGCGCCTAACCGTAGCTTTTTCCTGTACCATTTCAATCTAGTCTTGTCATTTTCCTACTTCAATCCTCATAGTTAATCAGTTGATGATGCTTATATACCTATATTTATAAAACTGTAAAAGTCTATACTTCTAAATCATCAAAATCTGTAGCAAAATATGGGATTGGTGTTAGTGAATGACATCGAGTAATTACAAGTGCTACCTTTCTTCCTGTTGTGGCGTGCCATCTTTCTTGTTGTTGTGACACAGGTTTGAGAATCGTGAATCTGTCCTCCATATTAAGCAAGGGACATTGTCTATAAATCGTCTCAGTACTTAGGTTCCCAACTTTAAGCACGAGCCTTGTACGCAGTAAACTTTGTGCATTGGTACGACACATCTTGGTTATTTAGATGGTTAACATCAAATCGCCTATTGAAGTAACAACTATAGTTGCCTAGTGAGTGCACGCTAATTCCCAAGGGGTCGGTGGATGGCTTCTGCTCTCTAGTTACGTAGGGGCTAGGTTCAGGTTTCACCAAGTAGAGACTCCTATAGTCCCACGCAAAGAGTTTCTACCGTTGGCTGCTCCGTTCTACCAGGAGAAAACCGAATCCATTTAAAACGGTTATGGTTAGCAACCAAGTAGGTATAAGATGATGAAAAAAAAAACATCCCGATTGATGCTCCTTCGCATTCATTTGAACTTTTCTCTTAAGTTTCAATGCTTGACAGCAGAATCAGAAGACCGGGTAGACCCATTACTGTGCTTTGTGAAGTAATTGAATTACTAAAAGACAATCGAGTTCTAGCTATGGCAAGAGATAATTTGTCTTCATTTCCTGGTGTAAGAGTGTGAATGAAAGTCTTTGACTCAGGAGCTAACTATACGGAAGAGAAGCTGTCAGAAGTTATTGAAAACGAGAAATTGCCAATAAATTGAGGCACTCTCTTGTCATGCGTGTTGACGTCAAGGTTCGAGTCCTTCAACTCTCTCTTTCCTTTATTTGGTTGACAAAGGGATAAAAGTGCAAATGTATCCATTGACTTGGCTACTACAGCAACTTGGATTTTGTACTTGGACTAGCTGTGGCTCATAGGGCAGCCAATTTCTGCACTAGTTCAGCCTGTGCTTGTCATTCTTCTAGTGGAGCTAGAACGTGTTGGACTAAAATGCTACAAAAATATCCAACAAGCTACTGATGATAAAGGTGAATGTCATAGCCATTTACACTTTGTGAAAAAGACACCCAACATGGGATCTTCTGTTCTGATTCGCCCTTGTCTTTCGGCCCAAAATCTCTCTCTTTTTATCACATGAGATCAAAAGTCAAGGATATACTTACTAATAATGGGGCAGAGAGAGAGAGTGGAGAATGGAAGATGGCTTCTCCGCAGTTCATGATCGGAATTGCAGTGTGCAATTTAGGATGGTGGGGCTATAATGGCCCACCCTCATAATCCAAGTGGTTCCCTCCCTTAATCTTAAGTAAATGATACATGTAAAATCTAGTTAATCGGATAATGATAGTCAAATCTCATGATTAGATCGAGTTGCTTTGAACTATTCATTCTGTGAAGAAATGAATAGGTGTCTCAAAATTAGTTGGAAAATTCTTACCGGTCAAAGAGTAGTCTTCTCGTTTTCTTAATAGAGTGACAATAGAAGAACTAGAGTTAGTTATGCAAACCAAGGAACAATTTTGATTTGCTTTTATTCTTCTTGGCATTAATAGTAAATTCAAGATTCAAAAGTCGAAGAATATATCTCGCCAAAATTATTAGCAAAAACTATCCCAGAAAGAAATTCTTGTCAAAGTTGGTTTCTTTGCACTCAAGCCCATAACTAACAATGTAATATCCAGAACAGAACTTTAGGGAAGTAAGTCTAAAGGGAGTATTTGGGAGATACTTGTTAGAAGGATTATAAATTTTGAATTATATTAAGAACTTTTAACAAGACTTGGGAGGTGCCTGATACTTCAAATCATGTCATCGTAGGAAGTTGGAGCCCAACCCATGCTCGAGTGCTAGGAGCCATTTCTTGGAGCTAACATCGAGCAAACATATCAACAGAGTTAAATGCAGAGGTTACTTATGGTGTGGGTGTGGGTGTGTGTGTGTGTGTGTGTGTGTGTGTGGGGGG
>JAXBDA010009817.1:0-11730 GCA_036023075.1 Gaultheria prostrata
GGATCTAGAAATTATTTTCCTTTGGATTTTGAAGCTCAATCTTGAGGTAGGGGACTTTTATCTACTCCTTCTAGTTGTATTTAGTTGAACTTGTGCACATCTCTTCCTATTGGCATTCAATTTCTAGAAAAATCCTTTTTCCACCATTAAAATGGGTTTTCTCCTTATTTTGATCTTGACCCATGAATTTGCTTGTTGAAATGCTCAATTGATAGTTGGTTTACTCTTCTTTCAAGCCTATTTGTTGTTTAGAATCATCAATGTTTGAGTTTGGACCATTAAAATGAAGTTTGGGTTGAAATTCCATGCCAAAGGGGCAAAAATCTATTTTCGCAGCACACTTGGTCCGGTCGTGGTCCGGACCAACTCATCTGTCAAATTTGCACCCAACCAGCAACCTTAGTCCGGTCGTGATCCGGACCAACCCATCTGTTTGCTCAAAATTTATTTCGGGCTTCTCCTCTTTGTTTGATTGGTCCCCGTTGGTCCTTATCATCATGTATTTGACCCCTAACATCGAAATAACCTTCAAATTGAGTTTGTGACACGTGAAATTAGTTGGACACTTTGCGATACGTATCGGACACGTACCATATTGAGTTGGTTGATACAATTGGCGAAAAATTGGAATACTTTTGGAAAAAATTGTGATATTTTGAAAGGAATGGGATACATGGATTTGTTTTGATGTGGACGCTCGATGGACACTTGAGGAACACACAATATTCGTTAAAAATGGATTTTGAACATGGTACCGAAGGGACACCTGATATCTCACATTGATAACTTTAAACGCTTCTATGGTAAATTCATTAACGTGGTTACTTGTTTGAAGGAAGTGGTGGATTACTTAATGGTTCGAGAAAATGAGGGAATGTATGATTTTTAGAGGGTAGATGAGACGCTATATATTTATCTAGTTTGGATGCTTGACTGGTGTGTGGGTGTACTTTAAGATAGAATGAGTCACGTTACGATGACGTTGGTGTATTATTAACGTTATGATGACGTTGGTGTATTATTACCAGCATAGCTGGGCATGGTGAACGTGGCCTGTGAAACGCGATTTATTATTATTACCAGCATAGCTGGGCATGGTGAACGTGGCCTGTGAAACACGGTTTATTAATATTACCAGCGTAGCTGGGCATGGTGAACGTGGCCTGTGAAACACGATTTATTATTATTACCAGCATAGTTGGGCATGGGTGAACGGAGCCTGTGAAATCCGGCAGAGGGACTAGTTCCCTATAATTGTAATTGATTGAATTTGTAAGTCAATGTATGATGGAAAATAAGTGACTTGGATACTTAGACAAGATTTTGGGACATGTATTGTACTTTTGGTGATTTTGACAAACTTAATGGACTTTTGAGTTTCATTTGGACACCTAGATATTATTTTGGACACGTGGGTACATCTATTGAACACTTGGATACATTCGTTGGACACTTGAGTACTTATGGGTTATTTACTCATACCGTAAGTCATTTGTTGAGCGCATTGGTCATTCCATTATTGTTGTCCTTTCCTCGAGTGTACATATCATCTACATACACCTAGCGTTAGTAGATTGGTTTCCTACTGGGCTAGTGAGCTCACCCTATCATTTTCAGGTACACGACATGGAGCATGAGATTGGATGCTTATGGAGTGATGCATTACATGGAGCTTAAGCATGCATGAAGTTATTTTCCATCTTATAACTAGTATCTTTGGTAGATGGCTATGTAACTTCAAATTATTCAATCTTTCGATTTTTTTTGAACTTATGTAATGACTTTAAAACTTGTATTTGGGTATTTATACATTCGGGTACGATATAGTGCCACCTCGAGACTTGTTGACTTAGACTTTTCAATGGGGAATTGTTGACTTTTGACTTGTGCCATATGGATATTCGTGGATATTTGTGATATTTTGGTTGTTAAAAAGTAGGGCGTGACAAACACTACTTCCACCATATAGCCAAGTCGGCTAGAATGTTATGCCGCACGGCAGAGTAAAAACTCAAAAGGCCATAACATTCATCTAAATTTTAAAATGAATCATCACAATTCCCATCCTACTTGAGAGCTTCAACCCCCAAAATATGCTTATCATTTCGTTATGACAAAGCAACTAGGCCCAAAGTTGGACTGTTAATGCACTAGGTGATCCATCAAGCATTTTGTGCCGGGGATTCAGAGTAAGCACATTTCTTTGGGAAAACCTAAGCAGCTCGGCATCACATAAGGAATAAAAAGGAGAATGGGTTAGTGTTCAAACCGCCCTATGGAGAACTGATTCAGTTGTCTTTCAAGCTCACTTTCCCTTGGACAAACAATATGGCTGAGTACGAGGCTTTGTTACTGGGTCTTGAGTTAGCCATTCACATGGGGGCCTACACCAGTGTCGTACAGCAACCGCCTCTGTCGTACGGCACTGTGTTGCTTTTGCCCAGCTTTTTGCATGCTGCAAGCTGCTCCTTTTGTTGACAAAACTTACCTAAGATGTTCAAGGTTGCTTTCGCACGTCAAAGCCTAGGGTTCTAGTCCATAATTGGTGAAATTGGTCGCCAAGTTTACTTGGAAAACATTTTTTTTCTCCTCCCATAAATACCAAGAGGTTTAGAGGTTGAAAATCTTTCACAATCCCAAAATGGTTAAATTACCTGGAGACCCCCTCATCTTTTCTCATTTTCCACGGAGACCCTCTAACCTTTAAAAGCTTCCCAACTCACCCGCTCAACTTCTAAAATTTTACCCCAAGACCCCTTCCTTTAGCCTTCCGTCTCCAAACTCAAAGTTCGAGGCCATGTTTTGATTATCCAAACCATTCAAGTTGTTTAAAACATGTTTTTAAGGGTATTCGCGAGAAATCAGCTTAAAATATGACCGATACGTGCTTGATCCAAAACCAATATGTATTTATGAAACACTCTTTGGATCAAGCACTTCCTGATCATATTTTTAGGTAATTTCTTGCGAGTACCCCTAAAAACATGTTTTAATTTAACTTGAATGGTTTGGATCATCAAACCACCCAAACTTTGAGTTTTGAGACGGAAGGCTAACGAAAGGGGTCTTGGGGTAAAATTTTAGAAGTTGAGGGGGTGAGTTGGGAAGCTTTTAAAGGTTAGGGGGTCGTGGACGGTGCCACGCTTTTTGATTGTTTTGAAAAAGAGGCGAACTTTAGGGAAAAAGAAAATTTAGAGTCGCCACCCGGGATTTAATTTTTGGAAAATGTTAGGTACCCGAGGAACCGTTTAGAAAAATAATATGACTCTTGTGCCGCTGAAAAAGGGTTTGGTCTGCGAAAAATAGAGATTTGGGTTTGGGAGCCAGGTTACGAGCGGGGAAGGTTTTGTTTGAAAAAAGCATCCCGCGCGCCTGGAAATTTCCGGTCTCTACTAAATATTTGTGGGATTTTTTTGAAAATATTTTATTGAAAAACTTTATTCATATGACAATTAATGAATAAATAGAAGAAAATGACATAATAACGAAATAAGTCATAGCAATAAATCATATAATGCACGGATAAACATTAAATGAAATCAAATAACAATACGGGAGGACATAACAGTAAGAACCAGAAGTTAAAGGGGGCTAACTGTAATAACAAAAATCACAAAAATAGAAAACAGAGCACCGAACTTGAAGAAAACAAAGCATGAAATAACTCTTGCCAATTATACCGTACGACATACCCAAATATGCCGCACGGTGGAGATAATAGTGCCGTATGGCACAATTAGTCAACATTTTCAAAAAATCTGCAGAAGCTTTGAAGGTGAGCGAGGTATTCAAAAGTGGATTCTTATTGAAGGAAAGTCATCATTTTAAACTTTAAAGGCAAAAATAAATGGTAATGTACCTCTGATAAAGGGGATAATCACACGATAACGGATAATATCGTATGGTGTATACCCAGGAGAGTGATTTTCTTTGCAAATTTAGTTGCACAAATTCAAGAATGGGTATCGAAACCCATCTTGAATCTGAAAACTTCCCTCAGAAGACCAAGGCTATGAACCTTGGCAAAGAAATGAATTTATACCTCGGAAACGGCTTCGGAGGAGTGAAACTTGTCGGATTACTGAACTACGGACCGAAACTTTGCTCTTTGAATGAAGGTTTTGTGTGGTAGTATTGAACGAGTATGAATTTTGACAGAGTGAAAGATGGTAATAGAGTTTCAAAGGGGGAGAGGTTTTCCTGGGAATTTTTCGGGTCTTTTTTCACCATGGCCGGACCACGGCTTATAGGTGCCGGGTTTGGATGATTTTACATGCGAATGAGATTCTTGACGGCAAGATGTCGAGCTACGGTGGTAGCCTTTCCTCTTCGCACGAAGCAATGATGAGATTCGTAGCGTGTTTTGAGCTGTTGGAAATTTGCTGGATTCGCGCTGAAGATCAGGTACCATACGGTATTCACAATTGCACTGTGCGGTGCAACTATGTGTGCCGTACGGTGGAAGTGGAAAAAATTCTGAAATTTTCAAAAGTGCACCGTACGGTGCACATAGTTGTACCGTACAGCCTAATTGTGTGTCCCACGCGGCACTGTTAAAAAGCCAAACTTCGCAGAGCCGCCCTGGGTGCTAGCGAACTCCGTTTTACGCGTGGTTGGTGCCGTTGGAAAGCTTGTTAAGTCTACTTTCTAACCCAAGTAGTTTGGAAACAAAATAATTTGTACATCAAAAGGTATAATAATTTTACCCTCAAGTGGTCGGAAAAAAGAGTGGTTTTGGTAAAATCCTCATATCTCCCTCATTTCAAAACAGATTGAAACATATTATATATCAAAAAGAGGGTTTTTAATGTACTAGAAGATGGTGTAGGGTAGAGTTTGTGTTGAAGAGATTTTCCTTGGGTTTCAAGTACAAAGAACATTGTTTCAAAGCTTCCGAGGCATATTTTGATCTCTATCATCATTGGGGATTCCAAACGGGCACGGCGATCGAAAATTGGGGTGTCTACAGTTGCCCCTCTTTGATGAGGCTTAGTCATCATTCATGAGATACAAGTCGCGTCAAAGATATAGACATCCCAATTCAAGCAATAAAATAAAATATGGTCGAGCTTGGAGCTTCCTACGTACCCTATTTGCAGGGATCAGACCAACCGTAGTTCTTCGGGGCCATCATGAAAATTGACACTTCATTTTTCAACGAGGAAAAAAACAAGTGATTTCTGGTGAACAAAACCGACGAATGTCTTGAAGGATAAAATGCCGTGAAAGGGCTTATATGAAAACTTTTAAAATGTCTTGAAAACTTTTAAAATGCCGTATAAGGGCTTACATGAAGATATTAAACGCCGTGAAAGGGCTTACATGAAAATTTTAAATGCCGTGTAAGGGCTTACATGAAAATATTAAATGCCGTGAAAGGGCTTACATTGAAACTTTTTTTAAAATGTCAATTTTTTTTTTAAATGCCGTGTAAGGGCTTACATGAATTCTTTTAAATGCCGAGTAAGGGCTTACATGAAAACTTTTAAAATGTCATGAAAAAAAATTTAAAATGTCGTATAAGGGCTTACATGAAGATATTAAACGCTGTGTAAGGGCTTACATGAAAAATATTAAATGCCGTGAAAGGGCTTACATGAAATTTTTTTAAAATGTCATGAATTTTTTTAAAATGCCGTATAAGGGCTTACATGAAGATATTAAATGCCGTGAAAAGGCTTACATGAAACTATTAAATGCCGTGTAAGGGCTTACAAGAAACTTTGCTCCTCATTTTTCAATGAGAAAAAAAATGAATGATAGATGGTTTTAAAACAAAATTTCTCCTTATGCTTTGATGCCGTAGAGGACTTTGAAAAAAAATGTGACTGTGGTTTGTTCGGAGAGTAACAGTGCCCTGGGTTTTCCTGGACCTTGGCAGAATGCGAAACTGATTCAAAACAACAAGTGAATTCATGTTTGAAAAGTGGTCCCGAAGGACAACTTGATTGAAAAGATTATCCCGCAAGGTGATTAAAAAGTCATCCCTCAGGTCGGTTTGATTAAAAGAGTCGACCATTTCTAGTCTTGAAATTGATTTGAATTTGAAGTGACCATTTCTGGCCTTTGAAATTGAATTTGATTGAATTTGAAGCGACCATTTCTGGTCTTAAAGTTTGAAGGTGACCATTTCTGGCCTTTGAAATTGAATTTGATTGAATTTGAAGTTGAATTTGAAGCGACCATTTCTGGTCTTGAATTTGAAGGCGAAGATTTCTAGTCTTTGAAGTTGAATTTTGAAGCGACCATTTCTGGTCTTTGAAGTTGAATTTGAAGTGACCATTTCTGGCCTTGACTTTGAAATTGAGCTTTTAATTGAAAAAATTATCCCGTAGGACAATTGATTGAAAGCTACCCCGAAGAATAATTATCTAAAAGCAAAATGTCTTGAAGGACGATTGATTGGAAAACTGTTGATTGAAAACATGTTCTGAAGGATGTTTCATTAAAAACTTGTCTCAAAGGATGCTTGATTGGAAAACCGCCACTGAGGACGCTTGATTGAAAAACCGCCGCATGATCGAAAAGTCGCCATTGGGGACACTTGTTTGAAAAACCGCCACTGAGGACATTTGGTTGAAAAATGATCGTCACTGAGGACACTTGATTGAAAAACTGCCACTGAGGGCGTTTGATTGAAAAATAATCGTTACTAAGGATACTTGAAAAAAACATGTCCCGGAGGACGATTGATTTGAGAAAAATAAGGGGACCACTTATGGCCAATTGATTTGAAAAATTATTCCGAAGGACGGTTGAGTGAGACTCAGGGTTTGACACTTGACGACATAATGACAACATTCCTTAAGTAGGTAGCGCAACGGGCTGTCTCTTTCGCTTTACTGTCTTTCCTTTTGGCCACGGTTTGGATCTCAGGTTGGTTCTTGAAGCTTGAGCTTTTAGGTTGAGGTTTGACCCTTGGGGTATGTTTCTGTTGAGGCTGAAGATTGAGGCTTTGAGTTTTCTTAGATCCCGGTGTATGCTTGCCCCAGTGAATGGTTATGGGTTGACGTGCCCCAGTTCTTGGATTTGGGCACATGCTTGCCCCAGTGAATGGTGGTGGGCCAACATGCCCTAGTTGTGGACAAATGTGCCCCTCAGTTCTAAATCTGTTGGTGATTTTGGCTATCCATTGACTATGTATCCAAACGTAGATTTTTCCATGCATTGAAATCGTCTTCCACGAGTCTAAGACTAACAAGACCATTTAGGCCCTGACTAGATGAAGACCTTGTGTGAATTTGGACAAGGCCCAGACAAAGAAGACCCTTTTTGGAGGAGCGACTTTACAATGATGCCCCTTGGCAAGACATAGACAATGAAGTGTATTTTTTATAAGACCATGCTGACTGAAAGGATTTGACAAGACTGACAAGACCGAGGGATATGATCGGCCATATGGACAACAGAGTGGACTTTAACATGACTGGCAAGACCGAAGGATTTGATCGGCCTTTTGGACAAAGGAGGTGGATTCTGGCAAGACTATGTTGCCTTGATCATGACAAACTCAAGGATGGCAAAATGTGCCCCACAATTGATCTTGAAATTGTCATATACTTGAGTCTTTGAAATTTTGAAATTATTTCACTCCGTCAAATGATAATCATTCAAATCGATTATTCTATCGAAACACGAGATTTCTTATTTTGAACCCATGCCCTTGGTTGCTGATGATGATCTGAGGTGCCCTAGTTTGGAGGGCTGCTAATGAAGACACATTGATGTGCCTCGGTTTGGATTTCTGCTTTGGCTGACGCCACTGTTTGGACAATGCTTTGACTTTTAAGGGAGATTAGATTGTTCCCTTTTTGACTTGGATTCTCACTATCAAGTTGCGCTTTCCAAGCTGAAAGGTCTTTATTTAGGTTATAATGGGGCATGGTTATGGGCTTGACAAAGACAGGATAATAGGCTCAAAATCTTATTTTCCTTCGGGTTATTGGAGCTAGCAGCTATCTCAGAATCTTTTGGTGCCCCTTCTTGCTTTCGATGGGAATTTTCTATGTGCCCCTTTTGCTTGGGTATTTCCATTCATTTGATTTTTTTTTTCTCTTTTCTTTAAATGACTCGCATTTTGTTGTGCCTATGTGTTTGACACTTTCATTCTTTTCGACGTGCCGATGGCAACAACGCATTTTGGCACTTTCACTGGACGTCCTGGTGATAACTATGCATTTGGCACTTTGTTTCTCTTAATTCACCCCAATGTGGGGGATAGCTGCCTAGCTGGGTTGTTTTCAAAGAAATTGATTTCAGGCTCAAAAGGGCGATCAAAGGATATATTTATCTGTGGAATAAAAGCAAAGAATGTCTTTCTTCATTTTGAATCGTGCAACTTGATAGAAAGAATCAGTGTATGCTCTAACTTTTGCCTAGATCACACTTTGATGCTTTGATCTAGCGAGCTTTTTGCCTTAACTTTTGCCTTGGCCGCCCTTGCGGGTTTTCGACCTAGAAGGCTTTTTCTATGTCAAAGCATTGCTTCTCGATGGCACTGTGGAATAGTGTCTGGAATTCCTTCTTCTTTCGCATGGCAAGGATTCAATCTCGTGTTTTGAAGTGATTATCATGATTTTCAAATGATGGTGGAAAACAATTCCAAGTTTGAGGGATTATTGCAAAAGCTCAAGTTTATTATGACAATTTCAACACAAAGGTGTGACATTGAATTTCAAAAGTTACGACCGAACAATAGAGGGTTGCCTACGTATCCCTTTGCAAGGAATCAGGTCGTGCGTAGTTCGGGACTACAAAGCTGACTCTAGTTTTGATTTTTTTTGACAATAACAGAACACTATAGACTCGAATTTGAAGACATACTTGAAAGCGAAAGCATGAAAGACTCGAAGTACAACCAGACACAACTAAGACTTGACTTGACTCGAAGATTTGGCCCCCCAAGACTCGTGGAAGATTGAGCTATTGCATGGTCCTCGACAGGTTATTCCTCTTTGCTGGCCTTGACATCTGTTCAATCAGAAATCCCCCATGGGTTTAGTGTTGAATATGGTGGAGTTGATATGAGGATTGGGGTTTGATTGGATGTTTGTTTTTTATGGAGGAAGGATGGTTTTGTTATCAATGAGGTCTTGAATTTTGTGACGAAGGCGGTGACACTCATCAGTAGCATGACCAGGCATTTAATGGAATGCAAAAAAGGCATTTGGGTTATGGTAAGATAGGAGTTTCTGGGGTAGAGGAGTTTGAGAGAGTAGTTTGATATGACCAGTTTTGAGTAGCTCTGCATAAATCGAGGATAAAGGTGTGGAGAATTGGGACAAGGTTCTTTGTGGTTTTTTAGAATGGGTGGTTTGAGCTTTGACCTCGTCGACATGTATGGCTTGATCGAAATTTTGGTTTGCGGAGCTGGGAGAGGCTTGGGTACAATCATTTCCGTTGAAGAATGTGTTGCTATTGTTGGAGTACACCCATTTGGTTTTGGGAACAGGTTCACTTTTCTTAAAAATACCAGACTAGATTGCCTCCTCAACGACAAGACCTGCCTCATAGAAGGTTTTGGAATCAGCGGTGGTTTGGAACACCACCAAGTGCTTCGCAAAATCTGGAGCCAAATTTCTGGTAATGATCCGCATCTGTTCCTTTTCTGACGGCCTGTCAATCATCTGAGAGGCTTTTCCTCTCCATCTTTTGATAAAGTCAGCAAAGGATTCATTTTTCCCCATCTTGGTTGATTCCAAGTCTCGAATAGTTATTTCGAGCTGGATGTTGTAGTTGTACTGGGCTACAAAGGCTGCCCCAACATCTTCCCAAGTTCTCTTCTTTGAAACGTCCAGGTTCAAAAACCAACGCAGTGCTGGTCCTGTGAGAGTCTGTTGAAACATCTGGCCCATTGCATCTTTTCCGACATCATACATAGACAGAGTGCCGACGTATGTTTGCAAATGGGCTTTCGGGTCTCCGCTTCCATCAAACTTCTCCCATTCTATTGGCTTGAACCGATCAGGAAGCCTTGCGTCTGGGAACAGGTAAAGCTTTTCCATGTCAATGCCTGTAGTGGCTATCTTTTCCTGTTTTTGAATAGACTCTTCGAGTTTGGTGATTTTGGCCATCATTGGTTCCAAACCGTGATTGTCTTGCCGGTGACCTCCTGGTGGACCCCCTGGTGGTAGTGAAATCCAGGAGGTTAATTCCTGGATCATGAGCATCATCTGGGTCATCTGCTTGTTGTTGTTTACCCGTTACTCCTCCATGGCTTCTTTGAGGACCGGGACCTCTGTTTTCTTTGTTGACTCAGCGCCTTTCGACATTGTTGAAAAACTTGTTGAATCTGACTGTAATGTTTCTGACTCAGTTTGAATTAACCGTTGGTTGGGCGATCGGGATTGTTTGTCGGGTCAACCTTTGTTCTGAAAAAGTCAACTTCAAGTGGTAAGGTTTTCTTGTTTGGCTTGACGGCTGGGAATTGACAGTAAAGCGAAATTTGAACTCAATAGTGCCCCTGATTGTTTTATTTTGAAAAGGAGAATGTCGTTGTTATGTCGTCATGTATTTCACCCTAAGTCTCAGAAGGTGTTTTCAACAGCCATGGGTAGGTCGCTACTCGGTAGGTTAAGTTCCCGTGTGTTGGAACTAGAGCCAATCAATTTTCATGACAATCCAAGACGAAGCAATAAGGCTGCTGAAGTTTAGATAAAAATGTTTAAGGCTAGACCGGATAACAGGAAGCCATTCGAGCACGACTGATGTAAGGACCCGTAAATTCATAATATTTTTTCGGAATAACATTGGGGAAATGTGCGGAAATGAAAATTATATAATGTGGGTCAATGTGGAGTTGATGTAATGCATTTGGGTGTCTTTAATGTGCATTAGAAACATGAGGGGGGTGTGAGTGTAAGAGGTGTGTGCATATACACTCACACTAGAGGATTTTTTTTCAAAACTCACATCTCTCTCTCTTTCTCTCTCTTTTCACAGCCGGCCTCCCTCCCCCATTCCTCTCCTCCATTTTTTTTTCTTGCTCCAAGCTCCAAAATTCACCAAAACCTCAAGTCCCCTTCAAGAACCTCACCTAAAATCACCTCCTCTACGTGTATTGAAGCTTGTATTGCACTTGTTTCGCACCAAAAGCTCATATTTCGGGTTGGAGCTCATTGGAGGCTAGGGCTTTCATTTTCTCACTCAATCCAAGCTCAATCTTTGAGGTAGAGGACTTTAATCTACTCCCTCTAGTTGTATCTAGTTGAATTTGTGCATGAATCTCCCTATTGGCATTCAATTTCTAGTAAAACCAATTTTCCACCATTAATGTGGGTTTGTTCTTGATTGATTGTTGATCTATGTTTTTTGTTGTTGAACCCTAAATTGAATGATGTTTAATCCTCCCTCCATGTTTACTTGTTGCTTGATACCTCAACTTTGTGCTTGAATCATCACATTTGGCCTTGGGTTAAAGTTTCATGCTTTGAGAAAAATTCGCAGCAAATCTGGGTTTCCCCAACCAGTTGGGCAAAAACCACCAACCGGTTGGGCTTTTTTTTTTGAAAATTTGTTCTCGTCTCTGTCTTTCCCCAACCAGTTGGGCAAAAACCTCCAACCGGTTGGGCTTTTCTGAAAAATTGTTCTTGTCTCTGTTATGATCCAACCAGTTGGGCAAAAACCTCCAACTGGTTGGGAAACGCTGAAAAACTATATTTTCATCCCTTGTCCTCCTCTTGAATATTTGACGCAACGTACATCCTTCCAACATTATTTTGTCAATATTTG
>JAXBDA010009818.1:0-11728 GCA_036023075.1 Gaultheria prostrata
TTTATGAAAAACTGCTCGGATCAAGCCCTTCCCAGTATTTTTTTTTGATGATTTCTCGCGGGGACCCTTAAAAACACGTTTTAAACACTAACGGATCGGATCCCGACCATTTGGCCGGGAAGTGGGAGGTGCGGACCTAAGATAGGTCCGGGAGTCCTGACCGGAACCGGACTCTATATATATATATATATATATATTGGTACACGCGCATATATGTAAGATATACACCCACAAAACAACAAAAATATATATATGAGTACCTACATATGTACATATATATACATATACACAGCGAGAGAGAGTGTATATATGGGACACGCGTGTCCATGCCCTTTCCCCCTTGTGTCCCCCTCCAAAAAATAATTTAATTTAAGGGACACGCCACAATGCGTGTCCCCGCATGGAACACGTGTGTCAGCGTGTCCCCGTGTCCGATGCGTGGACCTGGTGACCTCTAGAAGTGTCGGTGTTTCATAAGCCATGTATATTTTGCACACTGAAATAAAGACATCAAGGAAAGCAAAACAAACCAGTCAAAGCAAACCCTGTGTTGCATAGTGGCACGCGAATCTGAAGAGCGAGAACTCATGCTCAATGATAGATGGCAGACATGAAGTGCGCAAATTATCTAAGGACAACCAAAATGAACAAAGATGCTCTAAGCAAAGGAAATGTCAAAACCAGAGATCCAATACACAGGCATAAGTAAATCACCAGTGGAAGACACTATGAATCAAAGTCAACTTACATTTTATCTAAAACAATACCTGGTACAGGATGCAATTGCTGCAAAGGCTGAGCACGTGTGGACCAAGTATAACTCAAGTGCTCACCATTTTCATTAAACATGATAGCATTAAATACCTACTGTCGTTCACAACTGGATACAACTTGACAGCCAATCCTTAACTGATGCGCTATTCAAAAATCAGACCAGCCATCAACCAATACAATCCAGGTAATCCCACCCTGGAGTTGGAAGAATGGCCGCAGGCCCAGCGGCAATATCTACATCAAAGCACACGATTATAATGCCAAAGATGAAAAGCAAAAGGCCAAAAGCAAATAACGTGTGATTTTTATAAAATATAAAACCCAGTGTATGAGATAAAATTAGATCACAATCTCAGGTGCATTGGATGAAGTTGCACATATTACGAACCAGCAGCAAGGCACTCCTAAAAATTACGGAATCAAACAACAATCAAATCACAAGTAAATATAAAAGAAAACAAAGAAACTTGTAATCAAATAACACAAAATTGAAGGACTAATTGAAAAAAGTAAGCGAGAATTCGCAAACAATCAATATTGCAGAATCCTTCTTTACTTAAAATATTCCAAAGTTTAGCTCCGCATTATATTGGCAAGGAGCATATATCTACACATTTGATTCCAATTCTTTGCCCGGAAACTTGTAGAAAGTCATTTGATCAGTCCTTCAGTCATTCTTCTTCTGCAATACGTTTGGCAAGTTCTTCAGGCTCTTCCATGGCAATGATAGGAGACGCAGACAAATCTCATTCGGTGGAGGATGGGAACAATTTCAACAAGTGGACACCACTTGCTTATATTGGGAAGGTATAGTGATCATTCTTCAAGATTGCATCACAGACACACAGTGTCCATTAGGAGTAGAGATCTGGAAAGATGAGTTTGAGTTATCACATGAACAACAAACCACAAAAATAACATGATTGCATCACAGTGACCATTAGACGCAGAAATCTGTCAATATGAATTTGAATTAGCATGTGAACAAAGAACCGTAACAAAAATATGTTTTGTTTTTTAGTTTTAAGGCTTGGCTTGTTTACAATTGAGCTTGGGCTTGATTTTTTTGCTTGTTTAGTGAACAAGCTGAACTCTGCTTGTTTGTATCTCCCATAGTGTCAATGGGTCTCACAAAAACATGTAAGGAATAAGGGTGTTGGGTCACTGTGGCGCTGAAGATACAATTTCAAGCCAATGAAGCTAAATCAAAGAAAAAAATTCTCTGTTTTTCAACAATTGTTTCTCTATTTTTTCAACGGATTCAATTGTTTAAAAAACAGCAATCCTCGGGATTACATATAAGAGTTTGATATAGACACATAAGAACTGTAACTCAACCTCAGCAACTTAGAGTTCCATAAAAACTTCAAGATTCAACTGCGTGCATCTTTCGTTGAACCTTGTTCAGGATCAGTTCTAATTCATGGGGCATAGCGTGGCCGGTCATTCCAGGCATAATATGGATTGGCGTCTGGTCATTATTGTCGTTTTGTGCTCTAGAACTCATGTTACAGTTTTTAAATTCATATAATCTCCTTTTCCCTTGTCAGCTCAAAATTGTAAAATTTTCACAGGCTTTCTAAATGGCCAATAAAATTTCTCATAGCTAATTCTACATCTCACCAACCATGTAATACTTCAATTCACAAGTGACAACAACAAAAGCATGTATTGAAAGAGAGATGGAGTAGATATAGGAAAATACAGAGGGAAAGTACCTGGGTGGTCGAATGTGTTAGAGAAGAAGCAAAATCCCAAAACAACCTCATCCACTGAAATCCACGAGGCAATACGGTTTGCCAGATCATTCAGAACTCTCTGCCACGGTTGAATTGAAGTATATCTGTAAGGTTTCTTGAGATGTGATAAAACTCACGAACTATCTGTCCATTTTTTCCATCGCAAGGATTTAGTAGTGATAAATAATAGGGTAAATCTCAATGGTCACTTCATCAATGTACAAAATTCAAACAGTAACGCGCAATTCCAAATTATCCAGAGTTGTTTGGTGCATCCAAATTATTCGGCATTCGAAGAAAGAAAAAACCAAAACAAATACTTCATATGAACTCAGCTAACATAGACAACTCCAAAATGAAAAAAAAACCTGAGGAAGGGGAAAAAAATTAGGGATAATTACCACTAAGTCCACGTTTGAGAAAATAATTCCCACCGGGTCAAGTTGGGTCTTTTTTTTTCCTTTCAAAGTGCCTAAAGCCCTAAACCCCCAAATAGTATGAAAGAGCCTAAACCTCCAAAAGCCTATGAAAGTGCCTAAACTTCTAAAATCCTATGAAACAGTATAATACCTTAAGGGCCTAAACTCCAAAAAAAGTTGACCTAGGAATAATGCACGTGGTTGTTTCGGTTTTCAAAAAAAAAAAAAAACTTGACCTAGTAGTAATAAAGTTTCAACCCTTGACCTAGTGGGAATTAAGTTTCCAAAATGTGACCTACAGGTAATTTTCTGAAAAAATTATATATGCATCTCAAAAAGTGATAGCAGTTCAATGCAAGGATCTAAGCAAAAGCATTTGATCTTTTTCTTTTTAGAACCTAGACATGCTGCCCCGTTAACTCAACATTTAAAAAGCATTCATAAAATCTGAAGATTGTGCTCTCATACATGCCATGGAAGCATGTAAATGACCATTAACCTGGCAGTCACAGTAAATTCAAACCCACTGCCGAGCTTGAAGGAAGAAATATATTGACCTTCAACGATCTCCATTCAGAATCAGACCATCTAGATGATGGACTTTCTCCGACACCATGAGCTACTTGAAATGTTTGGATTCCAGCAAAAAACACGAAGAAAGTGGCAGAAAATCTTACAGGGTTTAACTTGTGAGCAATTTCACTTTTCTAAGAAACAATGACAAACACAGTGTAGAAACTCTGATTGGAACTCAGATTCACACCACCTCTTTTACAACAGCCAATTTCTATTCAATGAATTACTTCAAATGCTTGAATTGTAGGAAAACCCCAAGAAAATGGAAGAAAATCTTATCGGGCACTACTTCTGAGTAGTCTCATTCTTCTCTGAAACAATGAGTCAAACACGAAGAGAGCATAAAACTTTTGACTGGAACTCAGTGAAGCACAACCAGATTCTTTCACTATATCTTTAACAAAAGCCACAATGTTCCTCAGCTTTATCTGAAAATCACTGTGCCCAAACCTACCGCGAGCTAAAAACTAAAAACAAAGAGCAAAGAACCCGCTTTTTACTGAAAATCACACTGTCATATCATATACAGTGTATGATTTATGTAAAGCACTTAGCACTTCTTTACTTGAAATCCACACCAAATAAACTATAATACTAACCCGCAATTTTAGGATTTTCATTACCCGGCAAAATGAAAATTATTGGGTGCTCGTGGGACACTACAATGTGGTGTTATAATATCATTTTCATCCATTTATTTCTGTGGTGTCCAAAATTATGGGTGTCCCCATAATTTCCCTCGAAATGAGCATAATTTCATACACCAGATGGAAGCTTCTCTGGTCGATTTGGCGTGAATCAAAATTACAGGAGCAGAGATCTTGCCTAACACGATGATGAGAAGATTCAAGCAGAAGTACAAACAAGGCTCCGTGTAAAAATTTCCATAGTTGTATGTATAGATAGGATCAATTTAAATGCTAATTATATTTTAAATAACAATATAGTGCATTGTCTAACATTAATTTTGCTTTATATTCCCACTCACTTTTTATCTTTTTTGTTAAATTTGTAAATGTAAAAGCTTTTCTAAAAAAAAAAGTAACGTAAATATCAATCTCAGGTGTGTGCAAATCAAGTACCAAGATTTATGTCATCATATTTTTTGGCTTCAACGTGCTTATCCATAGAATTGCATCAGATATGAACCAAATGGGAAAAGCTGTTGACTACTGCGCAGACATGCTTCCAAACAAATCCTTACAAGAAGATTAAATACTGCCGTTTCCCATGGAAAATTCATTGCGTTTCTATCTTCAACCTTCTTCGCATCAAGACTATAGCGATTTGGGTTTGCTTTCTGGAATTTCTTCACAGTGTCACACAATCAGTTTCAGGCTTTTCGATTTGGGTTTCAACTGTTCTCTAAGATTTTGGGAAACCCTAAACACAGCATTTGGATATAAAATGCTACTTTCGCTCCAAAAAATATCCTACTTTCAAGAACCTCTGATATACCCATAAACAAAGCACAAATACTCATCTATTCTATGTTTGCATGATTTGGGAATTTATGAAACACGGTACTTTCAAACACAAGCAAGTTGATAAGGTGTAAGCTAAAGCAACAAGTAAAGCATTGAATTGCAAAATGGAATAAACAACTAATTTCAAGAACCTATTATGAATACAGAGAAGCATAAGAAGCGCCAATGAGAGAAGCATACCTGAATTTTCACAACACGTTTCCTTATCTTCAGAAATTCTTTCAGCCATGGTACTTCTGCTGGATCTTTATAGCAGCAGACGAAGAAGAAGATGGCCCATTTTTGTCAAACACTCAAAAAATCCATCGATGATGAAGAGAAACTGTTCACAAATAAAAAAATTGCAACCAGATCCTTATTCGGCAAACATAAATCAGACACACAAAATAGCCTCTTCACAAAATACTTCGTTCGCCGGCTTTAATGGTCGATTCACCGCCGCCAGAGATGGATCTCACCTCCTCTAACAGCAGAGGCAGAGGAGTTGTTTCCGGATTTGAATGCATTTTCAGACTGCCTTTTCAACTCATTTTCCAGCGCTGGCTATTTTTTGACTCGTTTTCCGGCAGCGGATCTGGTTTAATTGTAACACTGAGCCAGTAGGAAAAAAGTGATCAACCAAATGATCAATAGGCGTCATATCAATACCATTTTGAAGGACTTCATACATTATACTCCAGATGGGCATTAGATTTAGTTTTTAAAAACATAGCCTAAGCCATTACAAGCATAATTGACATGGAAATTCTGTAATTTATGTGCTACTTCATTTACTGAATCTCATCGTTGTCAAACTTCTCAACAGAAATCAACCCGTAAACTCAGTTCCATTACACAAAATGAAAGTGTAACGTTACAGCTAGAAGCCATAAAATGTGGCATCGAAGAATGACATCCCTAATTTAACATACTTGTGCATAGGCCCGGCTTGATTTTCACTTTGACAGATTAGACTAATCAGACTTCATTAGACCTAATGATTCAAGAAATCACTTCTGATCCTAACAAGAGTATAACGTGATATAATGTAAATAAATGTATGAACTACTTTTGTACTACTGATACTTAGTGTTAGGCTTATGCAGTAGTTCGATACCATAGGAAAAAGACGTGAAATGAGTTATTTTTACAAGCAGCTTTCAAAAAGTAGCATTTCTTCCAATTGCTATACTACAACTTTTTAAAGTTAACAATTTCATTTTTACCCGCGACGAGCTTTTTTAGATCTTAACAACCAGAGTTCGATTGTAAAATGGGTGCAAGTGCAACTACATAAGTAGGATCTGCATGAAAAATAATCGACTTGCTGGTCAATAAGCATACTGCTGGGAAAAATGCAGAAACACAAAAATACAATAGAGTTGCTAGAATATCAACCTTTTGTAGATGCGGCCACGTAATAAGTGAACCAGTAAGAGCGGCTGTGATCACAGCTGCAAACGCCTGAGCAAATGGTACAAATGGAGGCAGCACTCCCGTCGAGATTTCAAAGAACAAATTAGTATTAGTAACCTATTATAAGTCAAGTTACTGATACGAAAGTAGGGATTGATAAGTTTGGTTATACCAGAGATGCCATTCCATAAGCATCCATAACTAAATCACTGCACCTTAGAAATATATCAGTCAATACCCCCTGATTAAGAATAAGAGCAAAGAGTCATGTTGATGGCATGGGAATTGATCTTTACATGGTCTGTTACGGGTCTATGGCTTTCCACAGCATGACATGTATACAGAAATCTCTTCAGAATGTGTAATAACAGAAAGAAACTGGAACGTCTTTTATATGAAACTGTTCTGTACGCAAGCATGTAAGAAGAAAAAATGGCAGATTACATAGAAGCTGACCTGAACAGCAGCCCGGTCAAGGACTGATCCAATGGGGGGTCACTCGAGGGCACGTGCCCCTGCTGACCCCTGCTCAAAACTCACACAACAACAACAACAATAACAGAACCCATCTAGTCCCCAATCATTGGGGGTATGGGCGGGGATGATTGGAGACAGACCTAACCTTTGGCAATATGCACAAAGTGGCTGCTCTCAAAATACCACTAAAACAGTGGCCCCCCTCAACCTCCAAGAACCGAGGAGCTACAGGGACGTTTTGCTGTAGAACCATACCCTCAAATCAAAGCTAAAAGGCATTAGGGAGAGCAGGCCTAGAGACCCAAATTAATTTCTGTGCTCATTACCATGCTTCCTTCATTTATAGTCCAGAGCATCTCACTAATGAGCACAAATGACCCCTGCTCAAAACTCAAAAAAAAAAAAAAATTATTTGGCATAATTATGTAGTATTATGTCAAAAATAAAAACGTAGAATTAATTCCGTGCTTCAACTTTCGTTGACTGGTTCATTTATAATTATTGATTTATAAATTATTTGAAATCTTTTGATTTTCTTTATTTTTAACCGTCGTGGAGAAATATTTTTAATAAAGTCATCAATAAAACCATCTCGATGATTCTAAAGACTTGTCAAAGTCAATGTAAACCATACTCTAAAAGTTTTGTCTAAGATTGTGTGCTCAATTTTGTTATGTTTTATTTATTTATAAAAAGTATGCTTTATAAACTTTATAGTCTATAATAAATGACTTAATTTAGCAAGATCGTTGACTAGAAAAAATTGCACGATTAGAATTAATAAGGTGCCCCAATTGGGTTGGATTTCTGGATCCTCCTGAGCCCGGTAGAAAAGCTCCTCACAAACAGAGCTCACAGCAACAATGAGTATAAACTGCAACATGTTCACCACAAATGGATCAATTATTTTTTTGCATTGTTCCAGTTAACAAGAATCAAGAGAATTAAACTCCCCTTTGAACTCTTATCAGATCTGGGAAAGGTGAAGAGTGTTATTTTAGTAGATCTACATATATAAAAAATTCTAAAAATAGCATAAACAAGAATAGAGTTATCTCACAAACAAACGGGGAAGATAAGAAGCTATGATTTCATTCACACTTGTTCTTACTCATCATTGGATCACAAATTGATTTTTCAAACTTGTCATGTGTTCCACGTAAGTCTAAGAGGGTTTAAAACTCAAGGATATCTTTGGCCATCGTTGAGGAGTGTTTCATGAGTTTTAGTGTTCGACACATGTCTGACACGAGCACACTACCTTCTTACTGCCTATCATGGGAGCAAGTAAACTGTTCAAGGTCAAAAAGAAGGGGAGAAAAACTTAGAATTAGTTCTCCCAAAGGCTAATGATAGTAGAACTTTGCACTTGCTAAGATTTCTTTGTTCTAAAAATAGAGCTCATATAACTACAAACATTACGAATCCTATTTCGTTGTAATGATGTTTACAGCTATAGATATTACTGTTGTATAGTGTATACTATGGATAGTTTAAAAACCACAGACCCATTTCTTGCAATAAATACTAGAATAGAACGCTTCTTGGAGAGAAAACCCAGCAATGAAAGATATTAACACCAATTGCTGAATGCAAGAAATTGAAGCAAATGACTAGTTTGGAAAATCATCCAGAACCACTAGAATAATTATGGTTTTGCATTTGTAGTTTTGTACACAAACAGAAATTTAGCAGGAGGTAGCACTCTGTGCTTAATTCCCGACAGCTATTGCTTTTTTACCTGACATAAGGTGATGCCAGCCCCAAAAAAAGATCCTCTGCAACTTCAGTTTACTCAAAAGATGGACAATCAGTTGTGCAACATGTCATTATCGTTAAGGTATTATTACCAGTAATCACCACAAGAGCATGTTCCATTTTGGAAATGATGAAACCGATTAACATCTCTGATAACAATTTCTCGTTGCACAACCATTGATATGCACTTAATTGCAGCATGGCAGTCCAGACATATTCGGAGATTTTTCAAGATACGAATAGGACTTCCAAACGGTGTCCTAATAAGTCCAAAGGCTAGAGCTAATCTTTCACTGTGCACCCACAAGCGGCGTGGCTTTTCATCGTCCTCCACATCTTGTAATAGAACCTCATAGTTGGGAACATAGCCAGCCTTCTTGGTTTTCATGTTCAGCCACTCCAGCATCCCATAAATTAATCTAATATCAGGGTGTGAAGCATCCCCTACAACGAAATAATGAACAGTGCCGTGGCTCTCAATCCAACTTAGGCCTGGTTCTTTCTTCACTCCTTTTTTCTTCATGTTATTCCTAACAGAAGCTACATCATCCCACCTTCTTGCTGCGGCATACATATTTGAGAGTAACGCATACGTTGCCCCATCATGGGGTTCCAACTCAAGCACATGAAGGGCAGCTATTTTTCCAAGCTCAACGTTGTTGTGAATAACACAAGTTGTGAGCAAAGCACGCCAAATCATAACAGAAGGCTCAAATGGCATTTCCTCAATTAGCTTAACAGCCTTGTCAAGATGGCCCGATCGCCCTAAAAGTCCTACCATGCAAGTATAATGTTCAATACAAGGATCGATATGATAGTCATGTACCATGGAAGTGAAATAAGCTTGACCTTTGTCTAATAACCCCGTGTTGCTACAAGCTGAAAGAACGCCGAGAAATGTCAATTTGTTAGCTTTAATATTTGTTTTCTGCATGTACTCAAAGATCCTCAGAGCCCCACTACTCATCCCATGCATGGAATACCCTGAGATCATAGCATTCCATGATACTACATCTCGGTTGCTCATTGTTTCGAACACTACACGAGCATCTTTAATGCTCCCACACTTGGCATAGACATCTATTAAGGCATTACCAACTGTTATAGCTTTGTCAAATCTGGTTTTAATAGTCAAGGAATGAATTTCGGTTCCAAGCTCTAAGGCTACTAATCTAGAACAAGCACAAAGGACACTAGAGTATGTCACCTCGGTTCCCTGCACATCTTCTTCACGCATTTGTAGAAACAACTTCAATGCCTTCTCACCATCTCCTAATTGCACACAGCCAACAATCAAAGTGTTCCAAGTCACCTCATTTCTGTTTGTTGACTCCTCAAATAGGTCCACCGAGTTCTCCATCTTTCCACATTTAGAATAAACATCTATGAGGGCATTTGATACAAACACATTTGAGTCAAGACCAACCTTCAACACATTGCAATGGATTTGCTTTCCCAAGTCTAAATCTGGGGGAGTTCCGCAAGCTTGAAGCACACTAACAAAAGTAAAGTGATTTGGAAGAACTAAACTTTGCCTCATTCGACAAAATAGTTCAACAGCCTCCTTGCTCCTCTCACTCTGAGAGTATCGTGCAATCATGAAACTCCAAGGAATGACGTCACATTTTGGAATCTCTTCAAATACTAGCTTTGCATCTTCCATATCTCCCAATTTAGTATACAAGTCAAGAAGAGCAGCACCAACATAAGGATCCAACTCATAACGCATTTTCAAAGCACATCCATGAACACTCCTCCCGACATCAATGACTTCAAGTCCAAGAGAGGCCTTAAACACACTCACAAGCGTAAAATTATTCGGCCAAAACCCCACCATCCTCATGTCAGAGAACAGTTCTAATGCCTCTTTAAAAACACCATTCTCTGCATAGCATGTCACCATCCCGGTCCAAGAAACCATATCCTTCCAAATAATTTCATCAAATGCTTCTCTAGCATCATCAACAAGGCCACAGGCAGAGTATGCATCAATAAGAGACGTGCCCACAAACGCATTGGACCCCTGACCTAGCTTATATAAGCACGCGTGGACACTCCTACACAACTCTCCCGATTCCACACTCACAAGCAACTTCAAAATCGAAGTGAAAACAAATGGGTTAAGTTCAAGACCTTCCCTGTGTAATCTAACAAACAAATCAACAGCCTCAAGATAGTTAACAGACTGTGCACAACCCTGTATCAATGTGACATATGACACGGTGTTTCTTTCGGTCATTTCATCGAACAACTTGCGTGCATCAGACAACAAGTCTGTTTTTACATACATGTTCAAGAGGACATTCCACCCAAATAAGTCCAAACAACCACCCCTCTTTAAAATATCACTGTAGAGGGCTTTTCCTAAGGTGGGTTCGTTATTTTTCACGCATTTCTGGAGCGTATTGGCGTACGCATGAGAACTGAACTCTGATGCAATATTATGGCTGGTGAAAACCGTGTGTTGTTTGGTCATTGGTACTGCTTGGGTTGAGAACCCATATTGTGTAAAAAGGATAAGAGTGTTGGATTTGCATTGGGTTGACCGCGTTTTACAAAGAGAGTATCTAATCATGCGCTTGTCAACTTCAGAAGACGATTGGTAATGGTTTTAGCACCAGAAATTGAAAAACATCATGCAAAGGGGTGGTTTTTAGGCTTTTAGCCTGTGATATTGTTGGATTTTGCTTCACATTGGATTTTAGCCACTTGATTGATCTACGAACAGGGCCGGCCCTAGGGTGAGCCCAACAAGCCCTCGGGCGTGGGCAACCCCCTTCCCCGGGGCAACCAAAAAATAAAAAAACAATTAAGTATGTAATAAATCTAAAAGTTAAGGTGCATAATCCTTAAGGTACTTTTGGCCCAGCGGAAAGGGCTTGTTTCTCCACACAACATGCGCAGGTTCGAGTCCCAATTTGGTGCTCCTACACTTTATTCTTTTAATCCGTCAAAGTCCCACTGTTCACTCATACACAACGGTGTTTAAGCATCCTACTATTTCCTTCTTTTCGTTTTATTTTTCATGACATTTTCTACTATTAAAAGCTAAAGGGTTTATTTGACAAATTAAATTTTGTTTTGTTACGTTTTGGTTTTGATT
>JAXBDA010009819.1:0-11724 GCA_036023075.1 Gaultheria prostrata
GGGAGGAAATAGCCCCATGCATCAAAACAAAGTTTTTAGAAAAATGTGGTTCGGACCAAATTTCCGTCCATACCACGTACCTCTTTTCACAGCCACTTTACTCATCGTTAAATTCGTTTTTAGGATTCGGTTGCTTCATGAACGTTGTAGAGGAGGTCGAGTACTTCAATTTAGATATAAGAAACACCCAAAACGGTTTAGAAATAACCCCAATAACCTTGCCCGAAATTCTGTTGAAATTTTGGAAAAATGAAAATTTCCAGACAGCTCTCTGCCCCTCTGTAAATCTTCATTTTCTCCTTGTTGCAATCGTTTTTAAGTTTACATTTCTTCACCAACGTTGTAGAGGGTTTGAAGCTCTTGAATTTAGACACAAGAATCATTCAAATCGGTTGAGTTTTGAGTGAGTTATTGCCATCCAAAGTTCAGCAAAATTCTCAGAATTTTAAAGTATAATTTCGTGAAACTTGGCGTGCGTACTTGTGGATCGTTTACGAAACCTATTTTTATCAACTAAACGTCACTACTGTAAATTTGGGAGTGTAACAAAATGACCAAAATGCCCTCCGGGTGTAAAATGACTATTTTGCCCTTGTATGTGTAAATTGCATAATGTGTAGTTTTGTACTTAGAAGAAAATCAAGGAATTACATTTTATGACAAGTTAGGACTTTATGAACTTAAATAAATTATTTTACGTATTACCCTTGTTGATGGCGAAATTACATTTTTGTCCTTGCATTATGATTACTTACAAAAGACCCCAGAGTTGTAAAATTACACTAAGGACCCTAGAGTCGTGGAATTATGTTGGACACCCTTGTACTTACTTATAACGACGTTGGTGACTCTCACTTTCTTTAAATTATGTTTTGACCCCAAAAGTTTAATAATTACATTTTGGCCCCCTGTAGTTTGGATTTATTACGTTTAGACCCCTGGATTTCGATTACTTGAATTTCGTGAACTTGTGAATTGAGATATTCGATTATGACCCATGTGATACCGTTATCGCTTTATTTCTACTGTTAAGTGTACTTTCCATAAACGTGTTGAATGCTAGAAAGGACAACTAGGTTCCCGGGTTGGGTGATCGTACGCGGATATCACATAGACGATGAGGTTAATGGAAAAGTGAATTGGAATTGATTGATGGGGAGTTACCCCGAGATTGTTGTTGTAAGGCAGTTTTGCCAAGTGATTTGTTTTGGAGGATTGTTGGCATTCTGTCTTGATTTCGAAACCCTAGGATGTGACACTCTGTGATTTACTTCATTTGAATTCTGAGGCGTTATAAGGGTGGAAGTATTATAGACCAGTTCGGCTATATACCTACAGGTCCTAGCAGTTGCCTTGCGTAGCCCAGTGGTACAGGTTCGTCCCTGGGAAATTCATTCTTGCGAGGCGGCTGACGGCTGGATTAAGTACATAACTTATACCTTCCGTCGGGGCTCCCGGGGTACGGGCAAGCAAGGGGGGAGTAAATCACAGTTTGGTCACAGTCCTTAGTGGTTAACCGGGAGGAAAGTTCTCTAGGTTGAGAACTTAGATGAACATGTAAGTTAATGGCTAGTAATGAAATCAACTACGTGTTTAATTTCTGCTTCACGAATTATTTCCTGCCTATTCCTGTAATTACTGCTTTTCAATCATATATGTTGTACTTGTATGATTAAACAAAGGATTGGTGGGTAGGAGTTAGCTATGGAGTGATTTATCGCTCACGGTGTTACACTTTGTGTGACCCTGGTATAATACCATGATGTTGCTTCGCGACTCGGACGTATTATACCAGACTACAATCAAGCAGGTACTGTTGGAGTCGAGGGAGACGGTTATTACGGAACCGAGGATTATCCGGCAGGCCAGGCTCAGGAGGAGCAGTGGAATCCGGAACTGAACCTTAATCTGTAGAACCCACCCCTTTATTTTAATGTTGGATCTGTAATAATAATTTCTCAAACCGTACTAAGTATTTCTGTAATGGGTTGCACTTCACGTTTTCCAACGTGCACTCTGATGGAAACTCGTTTTATTAAATTAATCCTAATTAGTTATCTTAATTAATGCTTCCGAAAATCGGGGCGTTACAGTAGGATCTTTGATAAAGAGAAAAATAGTACTCCTATGCTTTTCCATAGCCCTATCATTTCTCTATTCGAAACTTCCTTTCAAAAATGGTTAATAGATAAAATTTTCGTTTTCCAACAGTCGTACCATTGACTCATGACATTTCATCACCAATCATAAAAAATGGTGAAATTCCACGGAGATCCCCTCATCTATGCTTCTTGGACATAGATGTGGAGGTTACTGTGGGCGATTTTAAAGGGGGTAAAATCGTCAGTCTCCTTCATTCCGTTAACAAAGTTAGCCATTTTTTCATTTCATATACATGGAGTCTGCTTGGGCGATTTTAAGCGTTGTTAGGGGTTCTCCATGGAAAACAGGTATAGATGAGAGAGTTTTCATGAAATTTCACCCCAAAAAAAACCATATTGGCCAATTTGCATCTTCAAACACTTGAGGTTACAACATGTTCTTTTTGTGTGTGGGCGTCTCTGTGTATGTATTTGTGCATACACATAAGTTTGACAATTTAGGATCTACTTATTGTAAAAGAATTGGTCACTTGATATATAGACAGTGGCGATTCCAAGAGTTCGGGAGCATGGGTCATTCATAAACATCAACGTAAATCATAGAAGTAAACATTAAATCTGCAAGAGAGACACGTGAGAAAACTAACAAGGACTCCAATCGACTACCCAGCATACGAACGAAGAAAGAACGGAGGGGTGAAGACTGATTTTTTTTTTATACAACGGTTGATTGTAACGCTCTTTAACATTAAGTGGGCGGGTGTATGCGTAGATTTCCCCATATGAGAGGGGCATTACAAGTAACCCTTGTATTGAAAATTCTATGTTGAAGACTAAAGAGCTGTATTTTAGCCATTAATTTGTATTCTATCGGTTTAACAATTATTGGGTTTCAAGAGTAGATAATTATCTAGTATAGTGAAAACATTAAACGGGTTTTAGTCCTTTCGTTTGGTATTTTCTCCTAACTTTTAGTAGTTTCAAAGTGTGGGGGGAGCTTTCCCGGAGTGACCCCTTTGGACCGCCCTGGACGCTGAAAGTAAGGGGAGCCGCTGTGGCCTCGCCGTGATCCTGGCCGCTGATGGAAGCAAGCAACCTGCACACTGAACAACCGTGTTAGTGCCTAGCCCGGACGGTGGTTGCCCGGGATGGCACTCCGACGGCCTAGTTAGCGACCGGAGAAGACGATGTGTAATTAATTTTTGGAGAGAGAGTGAGTAAAGGCTATTTAATGAGGAGAGAGACCGCCCCCGATACGGTAGGTGAGGGGGATATTTATAGGCACCGTGGGGCGTACCCCCCACGCCCCTGGGTAGCTCACGCGCGCTGCCCACTCCCGTCGCTCCGGTCCCATCACGTATGGCCCTGCAACGAGCATTTACACCTTGGTTTCCCTCGAGCACTGGGATTCGGCTCACGTCACACCAGTCTTTCACTGAATCAACGCGTGTGGGTGAAGTAATCGGGCACCCACGTGATGCTGCAGGTATAGCCCCTTTGACTAGTAGGTGGGTGCCATTAATGCTTGTCCCGGGTCGTCGGGCACGCTCGGGCCCGATCCCTGGTGCACACCGGCCTGGGTGAGTATTGCCGAGGCTGTGACAATCCGAGCCCTTGGCGTCGCCTCGACGAGGCTGCCAGGCGTTCCCCTGGGCGCTGCCCTCAACCGAGGACGGGCCGGATGCCGCCCCTCTCTCAACTGCGCCCCGATCTCGGGCTTAGTCCTTGGTATCACATATTCGACGATGGTGAACCCAGCAGTGGGTAGGGGGCCAGACGGATCATGGTGAAGCCGGCCGCTACAGAATACACATAACCAAACTAAAAGGTGTGACAATTGGGGTCAACGGAATAGTCATGACTATTATGAATAGACGTGACTATTGTGTTTAATCAAAGAGTTGTAATCTTTGGTCAACGGTCCCGATCCATGTCTATATAAAGGCAAGGGGTTCTACCAATTGAACGTACATAATCAGTACTATTCCGATTGTTCTTTCTCTCTATAATTATCTACTAAATATGTTTTTCACGGGCTCGCAAAATCCAAAGGTGTTCTGGTTCTTCTTCGTCTGTGCATGACGCAGTTGAACAAATAGTCAATTGGGACTAGGCTTCATTGTATCTTGGAGGCGAATTCGCTGGCCATGGCAACCCGGTGCACACCAAATTCACTCGAATTGGTGGGGGCGAATATCGTCTTAAGGACAACGACATTGTAACGCGCCTTGAAGCAATCAATCAATCTCTTCAGTTTTATCCACTTCCATCGGCGATACAATTTTTGCACCAACACTTCAGTTATGGATGCTCTTCCAGTCGACCTTAGGCTATTCATCACATGGATTCAGCCAGTGAATGGTTGAAACTATACTACCTATATAGACGGCCATAGTTGACATTATGTTAGGTTTGTCGCATGTTCACGCAGCGAAATTCACAAGAGAATAGTTAACGTACTATTCCAAACGAGATAGGTTCTCGAATCCACGAGTGCTTTTAAATCCACAAGAAAATCTGAAGATTATATTGATTAAAAGTTGCTGAATAATAGAGATTACACGCCCATAGGGAAATCCTAGCAAATACTACTAAAAAATAAAATATCTCGGAAATTGGGAAAACTCCAAAAATTAAAAACTAGAAATAAATCTAAGACTTTCCCAACTGGAATCAATAAAAATGGAATTATACGCTAAGAGTAATTCGTATTCTAATTATTTCCTAAAATAGCAAAAATAGTAAATTGAAGGCCTAAACGAAGGAATTTGGTCGAGCCACCATCAGTCTTAAGTCACAACCTATGGTGGTGAGTCTTGACCCCAACGTTTTTTTGCTTCAGCCCACCAAGTTTAGGCCGATTCCGGGCTCGTCGACAAATTGCCCAATTTGACAATTTTCAATTAAGAGTTGTTTGGGCCCCCGAGGCTTTGACCTGTCCAATTGATTATGGAATTGGGCCGCTTCTGGTTCTACATTACATGTGGGCAGTGGAATTGGGCCCAAAATTAGTTGAGGTGTGGATAAACTAGCCCAAACACCTAAGTTATCAAAAAAACCATCATGTTGCGTTTGTCTAAAGAGTTTGATCTCATTAAGGTGAAACCTCCTGGCCCTAATGCAAAGTGAGCTTGTTCTCATTGAGGTGAAACCTTCTGCGCACAATTTTTTGGAGGATTTGGGAACATCTGACCGTTTCTTATTTTTGTTGGCATCTTGTCTAACAATATCTTGTATTGCTTTTCGGTTTTCTTTCAAAAAAAACGAGTTGATTGGATGTAGATTTTGTTTTGGCAGGTAGCAGTAGTAGAAGAGTCGTTGTACTCTTCAAGTCTCCCCCAATGCATTTCTTCTTCTATTTCGTTAGTGTTTGCACCCGTTTTTGGCATTTTTTCCTAAACGGCCAAAAAGTATTATTTTTTGACCAAATTGAGCTAAATTCACTTGTGAAATTAATGGGCCACATTAATTTTGTTTTATTCAGTTAAGGCCCAATTAATTTTTAATGGAGCTTGGCCCATTTTGATATACAGAAAATTACTGGCCAGTACAGAAAATGAGTCATTAATTCCCTAGAAGGTAACACTCAATTTTTAATTACCTCTAGGTACAACTCATTAATAAGATTACCCTTCTACCTTTCAAACACAAATTTACTCTTTACTCTTTACTCTTTACTCCACCTCCCACTCCCCATCTTCATGCACCATCCACTTCCAGCCGGCAACTACTTCCGGCCGGCGAACTTTTCCGGCCGATGACTTTTCCGGCGGCCTCCTGCGAATTTTTAAACCTTCTGGCCAGCGACTTTTTCCGGCCAGCAAAATTCACTACGAATTTGTATTTTTTTTATTAAAACTCACTGAAACCACACACTCTTTCTCTCTCAAAATTCAATGCGAATGTTATGGACTATAGGAACCACAATTGTAGCTCGAACAAATTGAAAAACACAAAAAAAACCACACAAAATCACGAACTAAGCCCGTAAAGGATGGCATTCGCTTGCAAAGAATTGCCACAGTATCAACTAAGGGTTTTTTTTTTTAGAACTTCCGGTCAAAAAATTTTGCTGCGAATTTGTATAAATTTCATTGCGAATTTGTACAAAATACTGCAAATTTGTTTAAATATGGGATAAAGGAAGACAAAAACATAAACGAGGACAAAAACATGGCCGGCGAACTTTTCCAACCAACAAAATTTTACTGCGAATTTATATTCCGACAATAGAATCCCAAAACTAAGTAGCAAAAATAAAAACTCACTGAAACTAACCAACACAGTTTTATTTTCCCCTGATTTGGGAATCCAGAGCCTGCGAATTTTGAGTTGGGGATCTGGGAGAGAAAAGCGGCCGGGAACTAAAAATTCGCACGAAAAACTGGGAGACAGGGAGTTGTTGGGCGTCGAAGAAGAGGAGGAGAGAGAGAATGTGGAGATCGCCATTTGTAGAGGGTGGGGGGTGACTTTGATCAGCCTCTTCTATGGATTTCAGAAGGCTATTCTTCTTCCGTGGAAAGGAAAGAGGGTTTTGGTTTCGATTGTATTTGGAAGAGAAGAGAAGAGAAGAGAGAGAGAGAGAGATGTCTGTACACGCATGTGCAATTAATCTGGAGACAAAAGCTTTATAAAAAGCACTTTTGCTTTTTTCTTTTGACTTAAGGTAAAGCATACAGCTGGAGTGTTTTGTTTCAATCCACAAGTCACCGTACACGCATGTCTGCCATAGGGTGGGGGCCCACTTTGATTAGCAAAAGTTACCGTTTAACAGAGTAACCGGAAAGAACGGGACACACGTAGAAATAGGGAAGGGCATTTTTGCCATTTTTTTGCTTGACCTCAATGTAATATACAGGCACTTCCTTGACCGGCCCGTACATAGCCCTTTGATATATTGGCTCGGTAACCAAGTGGTTGAATCCATAAGGGGGATGGCAGTTACTTGGAATAAGCTTCTAGAATTTATTAAGGCTATTGGATAGAATCTAAATGGCCAAATTTCCTAAATTTCCACGTGCAAGAGAAGAAGATCAAGTAGTGGGATTGTGTGATATGCCCCCATAATCTCGGTTTATTCCGTAAGAAAAGGAAATAGGTTAGTGCTTAACCTCCAGTAACCATTTTCTTTTATCATTTGGATGACTTTCTAAAGTTTCAAAGGCTATGTGACTTCCACGTGGCCCCCATGATCACATGTAATGCTCGAAATATGGGGGATGCATTCCTCAGGCAGTGGGTTTTGGTTCAAAATAGTGATCAAACTGCTAGTAACCACCAGGTTTGAGAGTGGAGTGCAAGGCATGAGACACATGGCGATCTCTCATCAAGGCAGGAAAAGATGGTGAAATTGGTGACTCTCGACCAAGGGCCTATAAATACCCCATCTGAAGACTAAAAATGCCTCAACCATTAACCTCACGGTTACCCAAAATTCCGGCTCTGGCCTCACTATGTATTTACTTTCCGGCAAAGTATCCACTCAAGTTTGTTGAGTTTTATCATTTTTCCACAAGATTCTAGACCGCCTAAATCTTGTTTTTCAATTTCCTCGTACCCAAACTTTGTTAAACCGTTAATAAAGTTTGTTTCTTTTCAACTTTATTATTCCGATATAATAAAGTTCTTTTTCTTCTCATTCTCTACGGCTATTTTCTTTTTCTCACACTTGTGGAGGGTAGGATTTTGGAACCCGTATGGTGCCTCTAAACCTGCAAGACAGAGAGCCCTTAGAGCACCTTTGCCCTTCGTGGCAAAGGCCCTCCAATGCTTAAGTTAGTAAGAGGATACTAAGTAAGCAAAGAACAGTGCGTATGAATGGGTTTCACAGCGTACCTCTCACCGTAGGCATAAAGCGTGTATTTATAGGTAAAGATTAGCTTGTTGATCAAGGGTCCTCGTTGCCCTAGTTTCTTTATCGCGTTAGGAAACCCTTCCTAATAGGACTCGTCCTATTGGGTGCAGCTTCATTACCTCATTGGTCTTTCACAGTTAATGGGATTCCTTCCCATATCGGACTTACTCCCATATGTTCGTGCAATGTGACTCTCAACAGGATTCTTCATTCCTTATCCGATATGGAATGCTCACGTCATTCCCTTGAATTACGGGATACGCCTCTTATCACGTAAGAGAGTATTCTAGATCATCTCAGAACGCCCTGCCGTTCTGTTAGCCCGATAGTGATATAACCGAGCTTCCACATAGCTCGGCCATACGGTTGCTGACCTATAAATCCTAGGACCGAGCTATTTCGTATCTCGATCCCAACCCCGCACCTTATCGTGGAGCCATGGTTGTCTATGTATTGCGCGCCTGGCCCTATTCGTGGCCTCTCTAGCTCGGCTCCCCTTGTAGGGTACATCCACGTTGTACGGTCGAGCTAGGGCCCCTAGAGGACGTGTTCGGTTTTACCCTCTCCAATTGCTCCCCAGCTCTGATCACCACCGTTAAGGTGATGTTCGGAGCTTGAACCGAGCTTTCTTGTGATTGGTTGGGCCTCTATGACGGTCTGACTCTTCACATGGCCTCTCCCCTCACGTGGGGGGCATAATTACTTTTCATTTAATGCGGCGTGATGCACGTTGTACATCCGATAAGACCAAAGGACAATCGTGTGTGATATTTTCGTACACCGCCACTCCTTTTTCCTCGTTGTTCGCACACAATCATCATTAGTCCGTTTTAATTTGCAAAACCTTTCACATTTCCCCCCTCCCTGCATATCTCATTCCAGAGCGAAGAAGAAAGAGAAACAGGTCCTTTGTTTTCGCCATTTCCACCATTCTCAAGCTTCGAGTCAGTTGCTACTCCATTTTCCATTGCCGGAAAACGCACTTAGAAACTCCTCAACTTCGCCTGTAAGTCGTCGACTTTCTCCTGTCGCTATTTGTCTTCTATCCCTCTCACTTAGGGTTTTCACCATGGTCAAACTGATAGGCCTAGTGGACACTCCTGAAAAAATGGCTGCATTCAGACAAGATCACGACATCCCCGCCAGAGTCCATCTTAGTATCCCAGGCCCTCGTACTCTACCGGAGTACGATCAGGTTGACGGGAAAATTCACATCCCCATCGTCTTTATTACCGAGGGCGGTCTGAAATTCCCACTTGACCCGTTCCTCTGCGAGGTCTATGACCGGTGTAGGTTAAGCCCTATCCAAATGTGCACGAATTTCGTTCGTGTCGTCCTGGGCGTAGTCGCCCTGAACAAAGTTATTGATTTCAACCTAGGGTGGTTCGATATTTTGAGGTTGTATTCCGTCGTTTCTACCGGCGACGGAACCTACTACCTCAAGGCGAGGAAGAAGGAACAGCAGCTGATCACTGACCTTCCCAGCTCGGCGAGAGGAAAACAAATTGATTACCTTGTGGTAACCGGGGATTGGATGCCAACGACCTCCGAGGGCAACCCTATCCCATGGAGGATTCCACTGCCTGGCACGGGTCCACGTTAGTTCCTCTCCTTGCTCGCCTCTTCTTTCTTTTTTATACTTGTGTTGTAACATTTACTCGTAACAACACTCATTTTGTATTTTATTGCAGCGGAGAACTTAAGCGCAAGCTACAATCTCGACCGCAACGAGCTTCATCGCGACCAGATTGCCCAAGCACTCCTATTCGACGGTTTCGACCCCGTCCCTGTGGGACTTGGACGAGCTGTGCACATACTACTCGGTTATACTCCCACCTACTGGGGTGGAATCAGACGAGAAGGCGACCACCGCACGCGCCGAGCTTGGCCTCCTACACGTCCAGTCATTCTCTCCAGCACCCCTGCTGAGCTCGGACGACGCCGGCCAAGAAGAAGGAATCCCTTCAGAGGTGGTGGAACTCGTCGCCCCCAAAGCTCTCGACCTGGTCCGAGTCAACAACAAGTGACCATTGCCCATAGGGAGGAGATCGTCACAGCAATCCCTATCATCACCAGGGGTTCTGAGCCAAGTACTTCCGGGAGGAGCCCCGACGGTGACATACTCAGAGAAGTGGACGACTACCACAGCTCGTCTTCATCGCTCGGGTACTCGCCATCCCCCGAACCTTCTCTCAATCCTCTACAACCGATTATGCCGATACAACCGATTAACCTCCTGGACATTCTTAACCTCGACGGCCAGTCCACCAGTGATCCCTGCATGCCCCCAGGGTTTGAGATAAACACCAAGCCGCCTTCTCCAGACGTTGTCGACCTCACTGAGAGGCAACAAGAAAAAAGACCACTGGAGATGGGCTCCTCGCCTCCTCTTCAACCAGCTTCCTCGAGACAACGCACCGAGTCTTCTGCCTGTCGACAAGCCCACATCTCGGCTCCTCCAACCTGGGTCCCGATCATAGATCGCCCTGATGGAGCTCTGTTGACCAGGGAGGACAGTATCAGCTCGCCTGAAAACGCCATTGTCGTGGCTAAAGCTGTCATGCTTCCTGTTGGTATGGAAAAAGAGAGGGGGAGCTCCTATGACAAGCTGTTAAAGACCGGCCTCCAGTCAAGCATCAAGGCAAGAACTGACTTCTCTGATCCCCTATTACTTCCTTTATTTTGTTATCATGTCGCGCTTAACTGTATTGCTCGTTGTGTTCGCGCTGTGCAGGGTATGCAAAAAATGATTGCTGGTCTCGAGCGGGCGCGGGACAGCGAGAAAGATTTCAAGAAGGAGATCACCGTGCTAACCAAAAGGGTAGAAAAAGCTGAGAAAGACAGCATTTATCATGCCGACCTCTGGAGAGACGCAAACAAAGAGAATGACGAGCTGAAGGCTCAGATTGAAGCTTTCAAGCGCCAGGCGGAGGAGAATGAGCTCGTCCTTCGCCGCGAGTTGAAGCTGGCTCAAGAAGCAGCTGCTGAGGCTTATGATAAAGGCGTGCTGGAGGCTACACAAAATTACGTGGGCCAGATGCCGACCATAACAAGGACCATTTGGAGTGTAAGCTGGGAGAAATGCCTCTCAGTGTTGGAAGTCCCCAAAGACTCACCCCACTGGGCGAACAAGCATCTCCCTGGCCAGCCCCTAGTGGCCGACCAGCAAGTACATGGCAACCAGTCACATCCTGCGCACTTGGATCTTCTTCCCTTCAGCGCGACTCCAGTTGCTAAACAGGACAAGCCTGTCGATGCGGACCCTATTCCAAAGGAGGGTGATGATGACACGGAGATTGTGGAGGAGTCCAATGCTGATCCCAAGGACCCCTCTGATCCAGTTGCTGGTGAGAACGCTGAGTAACCTTCTTCTTTTGCTCGCCCTGCGCGGCGTATGTCGGCCTCCTGTGGCCTTGCAACAGTACTCTACTTTCTGTTCGTACTTTTAAAACTCCTTTATGTGTTTGTCTTTTGGCTATGCTGAGCTTTTGATCATTGAGTGGTTTACATTACTGGTTGCTCACCCTTCTCGTACACATTGCCTGTTTTATATAATTTGTCGTCCCAAGTATATTCGTACTTAATCAATTTCCAGATCATGCAAATGTTCGTTTGCAACCCGAGCAATTATTCATTTGCTACTAAGTATATTCATACTTACGATGGGGACATTTAACCAATTATTCGTTTGATTTTGAAGCCAGGCAAATATTCGTTTGCAACCAAGTATATTCGTACTTAGAAAAAGACATCCACCAATTACTCGTT
>JAXBDA010009820.1:0-11724 GCA_036023075.1 Gaultheria prostrata
TTTTAACACCCAACAAAAATATTACACCACACACCCCCGTACTAACTTGGGTAATGCAATGTGGCCCCAAATCACTTAAAACACACTTAAACTCATCACTTTTACATTACGCATATTTCCACACATTTCCCCAATGTTATTTCCGAAAAAAAATAATAATAAATTTTTCGAGTCTTTACAAAAAGTACCTCCGGGCTGATTATAAAATTGTGAATCCATTATATGATCAAATCACGTATAAAACATTCCATAAAACTATTTTGAATTTCAAAAAAAAAAAAGGATCTTGAACTATCCATAAATTTTCTCAATATTCTTTCCATAATGATCACTAAAACATCGTTAATATCTTTTTACATGGATTTTTTTCCTTCCAAATTTCCTTAAACTGTCTTCCAATCTAATTAGGAAACGGTTTTGAAAGGCTACATTTAAAAGAAAAATAACAATTTCAAAAAACTTACGGATGTATCAAAGGCACAGTGATCTTGGCAAAGAAAGTAAAAAGTTCGAATCACTCCATTTAGGCTGTAGTGAGGTATTTTTCTTTACATCTCCATATTTTAATGCATGTGGTCTTCTTATTATGTATTTTTGCACATTCGACAAACAAGCAAGAATACAAGATGGTCCGTGTGATTACGACAAGGGACCGATTATTTAAGCCTACCTTCTCAGAATGAATTTGGAGTGGTCATGTTCTTGGCAGTATAACTTGGTCAGATCTTACTCTCTAATTTTTTTCATGGTGTTGTGTTTGAAAAATTCCTGCAGCCCGTAACACTAGATTTATGGTTGGTGAAGAAGTTGTTTTAGGTCTTTATGATAAAAAAACAATTAGAGCAAACTATGGTAAATGGCAACCTTATGTTCATGCATGAGTCAACCCAGAGGAGGCTCCGGGATTATGGTTCAGCAGTGACAAAAATTGTGAAGAAATTTTTCCCCTTATGTCTCATCTATTTTCATATATACTACAGGAGTTGATTTATTCTTTCTTATCAGTTTTAGGATGGTCCTCTTAAACTTGATTTACGTTAATCTTCTTAAATCAAACAGGCTGAGTTTGTAATTTTATGCTTGGTACTTGGCCCCATTCAATTACTAACAAAAATGATGTGCGTACGTATATTGCACGGACAATGCATCTTAATCGTCCAAAAGCATTTTTGATGGTTCGGATTGGCCTTTACTCTTGGACCGGTAAGAGTTAATTTGTACCGGTCAAAGAGTGTTTAAAATCTGGACCGCTGATTTCTTAAAATGAATGATTAAGATGCGTTCGTGCATGTACGAAAAGCGGGATTGAATTACTAATTAGTTGCCGTTAAAAAAAATTAGTACTAATTTATTTTCGTCTCGGATATGATTTCATACTAATTTGATTCTTTGGAGCACGATTTTCATTTGACGCAGATTGGGTCTAATGCTTGGAATATCGGATTCTAATGCTTGGAATATCGAATGTCGGCTCGAGTAATGTATTTGAGGTAACATGTAGGTAGGACCGGCCATTGATTAGTTGTTTGTTCTTTCTAAACTCTTTGTCCTTTATTGACTTTTCTTTAGTTTTTTCTTAAATATTTGGGAATTACTGATACATCTCGACAAGAGAAATCAAAAAATAAAAAATTTGTGACAAAAAACTTAGAAAAGTTCACTAACGACGAAATAATAGAAATTAAAAAAAAATTGTATTGTTTTGTCTTCAATAAATTTTTAAACTTCATTTATTAATTTTTAGCTCTTCAAATTCGTCTTATCAAGATAAATTAAAAATTTCCAAACATTTAACGCAAAATTACAAATTTTAGAAAAATGATTCTATAATAAACTCAGGCAAAACTCCAAGTTATGCACGGATTTTATGCTAGCATATATTATTGCAGAATGAGTTTTTGTGATGAAACCCTTGGATGCGACACGTAGCATGAGCTAAAGTCAAAAATTAAAATTTTAAAATGAATTTACCGTAGAAGAAGACAATATTATTTTTTGTACGGATATAGAAATGAAAATTTTAAAATAGAAGTCAGCAATATACGCTTTAGACAATAACACACGTTTTCACTTACCAAAAAGGAAATATTGACAAATTAATATACATAGGGACTCATCGATCACATTTAAGATTACGGAAGGTATTTATTCATCTATCAAACTATAGTCAACACTTTGATAGGAAAAAAAAAATGTAGAGTATAGTCAACACTAATTGATTATTTGGTAATTGATGAACCTCTCTCTCCAGCGACATTTTCCCACTTCAAAAGAACAATGGAATAGAAAATTACTGCCATTCACAAAATCATATAACTTTAAGATTATAAACAGTAAGTAGAGAGGGACTAATTAGTCTTATTTCCTTATCAATAGACAGTAAAAGGAAACGATAAAATACTAATCACAACTATCCGGCAAGTTGAATACTATAGTTTCCGTATTAATGGGTTGTAAAAGGAAAAGACATAAATTAATTATGTCATGAATGATAGTTTTGAATTTCTTTCCTTCACCATATTTTCTCCCTCAAGGTTTCCAAACTACTAATTTGAAGTTTGAGTTTGAACCTATAAATGTTGAGTTCGTGGGTGGATTCTGCAAAAGAACAAAAATAGTTGATCTATGATCTTTACATTTTTTGATTGCATGTGATCTCTTACAATCTTTTTTTTTTTTTTTGAAAGATCTTTTACAGGGACCAAGAATTACGACCTATGCACGTCTTTACTAACCAATTAACTTGACAAGCTTCATTTTACACGACCATATTTTCTTATCGACGTGAACACGATGCTGGAGACAATTGAAATTTTTTGTGCGGTCAATTATTTTCCTTCAAGATGCTGGCAACAATAGAAATTTTTTGTACAGTCAATTATTTTCCTCGGCCGATTGGGTTATTCAAATTTTACTTCTTTTATGCAACACAAGATAAATACCGTGCTACAGAGAGCTACCTTTATCTCTTTTGTTCCATTACATCTTTTTATATGGCACGATGCTATGCATTTGGCTTTGTTAATTAAGGGTAAAAAGCATGCTATCAAAATTATTTGGTGCATTAGATTGGATAGCTCCATGTTTTTTTTTGCTTGGCAAAAGAAAAGAGTTTTATAAAAGCTCGATAGGGTACATCAAGAGAAGGAAAAACAAAAGTGATACCAAAAGGCTCATATATAAAATAAAACAGAAAGGGAAAACCCAACGAAAAAGTTGGATAACCAAACTCAGAAAGAGAGAAAAGAGATAAGCACCATTACAAAAAGTTGGATACCCAAACTCTGTAGTGCAGGGGTGCAATACCGAAACGATCAACTTTTTTTATTTTTAGATTTATTGGTTATCAATTAGCGAGAAGTTTACTTTTTCATTTGAATAATACAACTCTTTATGAGAAACAAGTAAAGCCATTTATACAATTGTTCTCAAAATGTGTAGTTTACTTTTTCATTTGTATGAGCTTTTTGAATAATACAACCTTCATGGGAAACACGTAAAGCCATTTATACAAATGTTCTCAAAATGTGTAGTTTACTTTTTCATTTGAAAATGACAACTCTTTAGAGAAATAAAAAAAGGCCAACAATTGGGACCGAGAGAATTTATTTATTTTGAAAATTAAATCAAACATATAATATCTTTTCAAGGTTCACATAAACCCAGTGCATTTGAATTCGTCCCGTGCATAGCATGAGTTTGCTGCTAGTAATGTAAAATGCAAAACGAGGGCTGCCAAACGGCTCCTTATTGGATTTTTATCATTAATGGAACTTATTGGACAGGTTCAGGTACTCGGCCCAGTCCAGACCACATATATATGGACCTGGGCCCTCTTTCTTGGCCCATAAATCCGTATCCCGTCCATGTCGAACCATTGGCACCAAACTACAGTAAAATTCAAATCCCCTTCTGTTGAAGAAGTTGAATTCCTGATCGGGGAGAGAGAGAGAGAGAGAGAGAGAGAGAGAGATGAAGTTGCTAGGATGGTGGTTGATGCTGGTGGGTTCGCTTCGATTGGCGTCTGTCTGGTTCGGTTTCTTCGATATGTGGGCCTTACGACTCGCTGTTTTCTCCAAGACCACCAGTGAGCTCTCCCTCCTATTATATACACACACACACACACAATTGTACTTCTTCATTAGATGTATACTCTATGGAGGCGATGTATTTAATAGTACTTGTTTGTGGTTTTTGCATTCGCTATTGGGATTCTGAAATATGTATGGATCCAATGTTTGTATGTATTGCTTCAAGGGTTCTGATTTTTGCATCTAGTATCTATTTAAGTTAGGCGAGATCCCAAATACTATAACAAATCCCTCTTTTTACGGAAAGAGGATCTCAAAAGACTAATGGGTATCGTGAAATGGGCTTTGTAATTGGAATACTCCCCCCCAATTTAGTTCAACATGACAATCCCGAGGCGCGTAAGCTGGCCCGGACATCTTGCATTGTCAAAAAAATTTAGTTCAACGTGGCAAGACTTGTAGTTTTGCGTAGTTTTGAATCTTTGATAGAGAAAAAAAAAAAAAAAAGGTTCAAATAAAGTTTCCATAGAGCATGGATGATTTTTACTGTTAATTCCATTCCTGTGAGAAGATCAGCTAGCAACGTTTTATCTCGGTTGCCATCGATGAGTCGAATTATACCATCTTGCAGCTACTATTGTAATAATTGTTGTGACATAAGACTATGGACATTGGTCGATATGAGTGCATAATGAAGAAAAACTAGTCATAAATGGTGCTTTGAATTGATAATGTGGATTATTGTGCCAACGTTGTTGTTATAGATATATGGACTTATTGCAATCATTATGAAATCATGCTATAAACGATATGGAAATGAAGAAGAAAAAATCATACTAATCAATTTACCATGGATGCTTGGGGGTGATTACAGTCCTATGGTAACCTAGTTGGCATCCTGCAATTGTTGTTTAGGTAGATACTCGTGGTTGCTTCACCTGGCTGATTTTTGTTGTTAGCCAATCCAGAATGAGTTTGTTTCTATTGTCCTTGAAATAACAACATTTGGTAACTTAAAAAGCAACACTCGTGCCAAATATCGGATGAATTTGTGCTCTTTATCCCCCAAAAGAAGATGCCCCTGCCAAATGTAGTCTGTCATTTTTGTTTTCAACAGCTTTCACTTTCTGGTAACTTCTTATTTTCTTTGTCTTCCAAATGTTTCATAGTGACTGATGTTCATGGAAGGACCTTTGGAGTATGGACGCTCTTGACTTGCACTCTTTGCTTTCTTTGTGCATTCAACCTTGATAACAAGCCGCTATACTTAGCTACCTTCTTGTCGTTCATCTATGCTTTTGGTCATTTCCTGACGGAATACCTAATTTATGAGACTATGGCTATTGCGAATCTGACGACGGTTGGCATCTTTGCAGGTAATACTTACTAACAAAATCTTGCAATCTTTCTATTCATTCGTCCCGACATTCAAGCTGTCTTGATTTTATCAGTATTTGTTTCTATTAGTTTGTAACTTTGTATACTTCTGCATTATGTGTGCTGTCGAAAATTTGGTTTTAGTTTTAGTGTCATATGGAATTCTTCTATAATCTCGGATGTCGCACTTTCTTTTCTATTGGTGTTTTCATGACCTTAGTCAAAGTTTCATCGTTTTCAGAATTCCAGCCCTAAATAATTTGGTTCCGCCTGTATGACAGACGACCAATATAAAACCTTGAGTCATGTCTCTTGACTGCTTACATGTAGATTAGCGAGGTTAATGCTACTGTGAACTTTTGCCAGTACACATTTTCACTACTATAGTTCTTGCTGTGATTAGCCCATCTACTCTTCAACTGCTCTCAATCTTAGTACTCGTTATTAACCATCGGATGTTCATGAGTTGTTAAATTTCTGTCATCGTTTCACAGAACAATGAAAATTATTACGAGACTTTAACAGACATTGTTTCAATCAGGAACATCCATAATATGGATGTTATTGCAGTGGAATGCACATCAGCGTATCGATGTTAAGCGTTCTTGAATGTGAACTGAAGCTCAAACTGTGCTGTCTGTCTTTCCTTGCTTCAAAGTTGAAGCAGTTGAATTTCCTGTTACTTGTAATTTTCCAAGCCCATTCTTGCGTTTGCTCATCGGCCCTCTGTTATGAGTAGATAGTCGCATTTTGGTGGATTACGGCAATGCGCTCATTTACTTTAATGTCATTGTTAGCAGATGAGTTGACTAGGTATTCCCTTGAAATTTGGATTGTTAACCGTGGATGTATTTGCAGTTTGGCGACATTTTGTACTTCATCTGGAAGAATTTCTTTTAAGCTGCTAATTTTGTTGGACCTTGGCATTGTTGTACTCTTTGTGCTGAATCAGTTAGCTACGAATTTCAAATTACATATGACACAGTGCAGTAGTTTTTGCTTTTGCTTATATTGGACCCTAACAGACTCGACCCTTCAATTTTGGTAACATTTTGTTAGGCGATTTCGCTCGGTTGATAGCTCAAATAAAAGCTGGGCAAGTTTTGACCACCACAAATGGCCACCGTCCTATCTTTGTGTTAAGTTCACTATTTCATAACGCAAACCCTAGCCTGATTTGCAAGAAAAGCTTTAACGTCTTTTGGATGTTTGTTAGAGCTTGAATAATTACTTCTCAGCTCGTCGAATTCGTTTATCAGCCCTACTTGAGGTTGTCGCTCTGGGCCGGCCAATATTGTTGATTGATGTAAATGAAATTTCTCGAACATAGATTGCATTCTTATTTTTCTATTGTAATTGAAATAGGATCTAGGGGTTCTCCCGTGAAAAATGCTAGAAAATACTCTCCGTCCCAAAATATTGCTCCTACTTCGGGAATTCAACTTTTTATGAATAGTACATAATTGTACCTAAAAAGGAAAGAATTACAACCTTTTCTTTTAAGTTATAAAATTGATCCTTTGTTTTGGGACAGCTAAAAAATGAAAGAATGAACAACAATTTGGGACGGAGGGAGTTTATCGTTTCAGACACCTTTACTTTTTCCGGGCTTTTTATTTCTTCTTCTTAAATGGGCCTTTAGACAAATGAGTATTATTCAACCCAGTTTTTTTGTAATAATTTAGGCCGAAAAGTTACACTCTTCTCATTAAGCTGAAAGGCCCAAGCCAAGTCCAAATTCAAATCTTACTATGCCACAAGAATGATTGATTATTTGATTACAATAATTATGTGGATAAGTTAGATTCAAAACTTAATGGGAAGTGATTTTCACACTCCCAAATTGTTATTCACATCCTCTTTTTTGTCTTCTAGTGCAATTTTCATGGGTAAAAATTTCACTAAAATACAAAAAGGGGTGTGGATAACACTTTTGGGGGTGCTGAATATCAATTACCAACTTAATTCGTAATTTTTCCACTTAAAGTGAGGTGTAATGCTTAGTGAATCTGTGGCATTTTGTTGAAGTTGGTTAAATTTTTTCAGCATAATGACTCTAATTTTGGTAAGGGTGCGTTTGGACTAAATCAATATTTTAAAGTTAGTCGGTTTTATTTAACTTTTAGTTACTTTTTTTTTGTCATTATTACTTCACATTATTCATCTCGAAGATTGAAATAAAAAAAGGATAAAAAATATGACCAAATTGTAATAACAAAATCATATAAGACGACGCTAAATACACTACTCCCTCCGTCGCCTTTTAAGTGTGTAGCCTTGTAATTCCAACTTATTTTCTCTCACATCAACTTTTACAACTTTTACATCTACTTTTCACTACTTACCTTTATCAATATAATAATATCCATTAACTTTTCAAAAATGAATCTACTTTAAAGGCAAAATAGGAATGTACCCACTAACTTTTCACAACACACACTTATTAAGGAACAACCCAAAATAGAAAATTAAACACTATAAAAAGGACCGAGGGAGTAATAAATGTCTATTTGTTTGTCTATTCTGATTTTTTTTTTTTTTAGTAATTTTTTCGTAACTTTGGTCTATATTTGTATATTTTTTGGATTTCTCTCCTCAAGACGATCAAATAATCCAAAATTTTTTGACACGGATGTAGTAAAATTTGAGAGAAAATTACCAAAAGGACTAAAAAAAACCAAAAAAAAAAAAAAGGCCGAAGGGGCTCTAAATGTTACTCTTTTAATTATGAAAGTCCTACCTTAGGGGTTCACAAAGCCTCAAGGTTGCTCTAATGGTCTGTTTTCATTTCAGGCATTTTCAGCATTTTTAGTTTTTTAAAAAAAAAAATTTAAATAAGATACAAATATTTAATCTTAATTACAATCTTTAAACCTATTTTTTCCTTTTTGACTATTTTAACAACTAATGTAGAGCGTACTAAAAAAAAAAAATTGAATTGTTGTGGGTACTTTTATTGATAGCCCACTAGATTGTCAATAAGTAGAGAAAATGATAAAAGAAAAATACACTCAAATACACTTTTTACATTTTCGAATATATTTTCACTCACTTTTATCTTACATTTTATAATATATTTTTTAAATTTTAACAACAATTCAGTAGGTTGTTCATAGTATTTTCCATTTTTTACAACTGTTTTAACATCAAACTTAAGAAATCAAAACAAAAATGAATTGTTTAAAAAGAAGAAAGAAGAAGAACAAAAAGAACCTTGCTATTTGCACAAATGAAGGGTACCGACCATGTACAGATCGGTCTCGGGGACTCACTTGATAGTCCCATACGAATGATCCGAGCCGTGCAATCGGACAGCCCTAAGTGCTCGATCCAAAATCACCCCATTTCATTCAAAAAAATTTGAATGAAATAGGGTGATTTTGGATCGAGTACTTAGGGCCGTTCGAGTGCATTGATTCCTGCGTAGGGCCCCTCGGAATTTAATTTTGGTATGATTGAACGGCTCGAATCGTTCATATGAGACCATTAAGTGGATCCCCGAGACCGATTTGTACGTGGTCCGTACAAGGGGGTCGGTACCCCCTTGATTTACCGCCTCAAAGAAGAAGGAGAGGTACATTGCCACCCCCCATCACTTTGACAAGAAATATAGCAGTGATGTGAGGAATTGGTAACTATGATGTTGAGGACTCCTCTGTGTGATTGACAAAAGAGAAGAGTTACCATTAAAATGAAGAATCCCATCATTTCTTTCTTTCTGGATTGTAGATCAGATAGATGATTGATGGTGAAACTAGTATATAAGAGAGAAGAAGTAACACAGACAGACTGATCATTCAACTCCTCCTCCCATGAATAGACTATCGATGGTTAGGCCAGATCAGAGCCTTGTCTATCACATTTGCACACCATTCTTTCTTTCAGTGCCATTTATTTCTCTTACTCTCACCTAAAATTCCTTTGAAGAAGAAAAGAGAACAACAGGTGAGTTTCCCGTTTGATAAAATCGGCTAAAATCGACATTTTGTTAAAATTAACTTTTAATTTTAGTTTTCAAGAGAATCTTTGATTTTAACAAAGATTCTTTCTTAATTGCTAAAATCAACTACTGGTTTTAGCAAATGTTTATTTTAGCAGATTTTATTAAATGGAAAACTCACCAAGTCTGGATATATACCAATGGTATTTGCATAGATGGTGCACAGATCGGTCCACAAGACCCACTATTAGGTCCTAAAAAATTAATTCGGACCATTTAGTAATTTTAAAATACTTTTTCAGATGGTTCTGTGAAAAATCAACTCAATTGAATAACTAGAACTTCTTGAGAGTCTCTCTCTAGCATAGAGATTTCTTAGGGTTTTTATCCCTAGCCTACATCTCCGCCGCCCCTACTTCTACTCCACAGCCGCCCCAACCTCCATTGCGTTCGATCTCTCTCAGCTTTCTGTTCCCTCTCTCCTGGTTCTGTTTGGGGGGCGGCGTAGGGCTGCAAATGAACCAAGCCGTTCGTGAGCTCGGCTCGAAAATAGCTCGTTCGAACTAGGTTCGTTAAGTTTTTATTGAGGCTCGGCTCGAACTCGAGTTCGTTAAAATCTTAACAAACAAGCCTGAGCACGGCTCGATAAGGCTTGTTTAGTTTTTAGAGGAATAAAGTAATACAACTACTTATTCCAATTTGATATCTTAATGTACTATATTTTCAAAAACTTATTAAATTTCACTATTATTTTGAAATTGAGACTATTTTCCTATAGATATAAAACATACATATATGCACAAGTAAAACTTTCTTTGTTGTCTTAAGCCCGTGGATTTATATATATATTTTTTCGTTGGCTCGTGAACATGCTCGAGCTCGTGCTTGAGTCAAGGCTAGGTCAGTTCGGCTCGAGCTCGGCTTGTAAAGCAAACTAAGCTCAAGTTCGTTAAAAACTTAATAAACAAGCTTGAGCATAGTAAAGCTCGGCTCGGCTCCGCCTCTTGGCCCACCTCCCCCCCCCTCGTCACCGCCGCGCCACTTCGACCCATGGCTGACCCCCACTCCGCTTCCTCAAATCCACCCCTCAACCCATCACCTCCTTCTTCTTCTGCTACTGCGCCACTCATCTGCCCCTTCCTCACTTTACTCTTCCACCACTGCCCACATTTGGGTTAGATCTGACGTTTTGGTGACGATAGGGCGGTCTGCGCACCCTTCGACGAATAAAGCTCCAAAATTCGAAGGCGGCGGCTATGGAGTTTGGGTTTTCTCTCTCCCAGAGCTAAGACTTGGCTTAATTCGTTGTTGTTTGATGCGACTCGGTGTGACTCAGTGGGTTGACTCAGGATTGTTTCAATTGCTTCGTGTTTGCCCTGTTGTTTTTTCATTTCGGTTTATTTAGTTTGGTTTGGTTTTAGTTCTGGTTTGTGTCTGTTCTCTTAGATTGTATCCCGGGCTTATTGTTACGGTTTGTTCTGTTATCCTTTGGGATATCTACTATCAAAGATCAATGACTGGTTCTTTGTCCAGCTACCGAGTTGTTGGTTTGCTTCTGGCAGGGGTGCTACTGAGCTTACTAGTGTATGTGCTCGCGTCTAGATTTTGATAGCTTTTGGTTCATTCCGGTTCTTCATGATGTAATCTGTTCGGCCCTCGGGCTTTCCCTTGAATGGAATTGACTGGTGTTCCAAAAAAAAAAAGTACCAAATTTTAATTCAGGATGTAATCCAACATACCAATTTTTCTTTCAGGATCCTACATCCTGAATGGAAATTTGACAAATTGGATTAAACACTTTTAATTATTCAATTGAATTGATTTCACATAGTGCGGATCAATTGTTTAAGACCCAAAAGTGAGTTCCACAAACCAATCTGTGCACAAACACTCATAGACAGACACAGAGAACTATGGTTGAATGCTCCTAGAGCACCGCGCAACCAAACACTGGAACAATTAATGTGGAAGCAAGTACTCTATAATCTTCCGTATATCACCGTGTCATTGTTTTGTCACACTTGTTGGAAGCTGGAGGAGTATTTATTTTCCAACAAACAGCCGAAGTTATATTAGTGAAAAACAACAAATACAAGCTTAAGAAAAAAAAAAGTACTATTAGAATTGACAATTTGGTTAGGGAAAATTTCAAAAAACCCCCCAAACTTTGATCTCGATGTCTCATACACTCCCGAACTTAAATAAATTTCAATTACACTCCTAAACTATCACTCTGTTAATCAATTTACCCCCGCCATCCATATCCGTCAAATTGATAACGGATTTTGCTGACTTGGACTAACAGGTCCGTTAAATTAAACACGTGGCTTTTTGTTTTTAACAGGTGGCGCCACATGTGTATTATCTCATCTTCAA
>JAXBDA010009821.1:0-11724 GCA_036023075.1 Gaultheria prostrata
TCCCCTCTCTCTCTCTCTCAGGGAAGCATAAATCTGGCGAGTAATTTCCTTGAAGTTCTTTACAAATCGTAGCCTATTTGCCTTGTAAACTCTTTCCTGATCTCCTTTTCTTTATTTTCCATACATTGTTCATCGAGATTTTTCTGCTTAATATGCGTTTCCGTTTGTACACATCCTTCGTTCTCTTGAAATCCCTCTTTTGAATGCCTAGTAGGCAAGTGTTCTATGTTTTTTTTATAATTGCATTTTAAGCCGGTCATCGGCTTGTTCCTCCCATTGTTTCCCTATTTTGATCTGTTTGAAAAAATGTGTATATGTATAGATTTATAATGGGTGTTGCAGTTGTCTTTGTGGTATAGCTAGGTGTTATAGTGGTCTTGGAGCATGACCACTATTGCTCGTATTGCCCATGAACTGTTTGACGAAATTCCTCAATGAGAATAAAGTGTGATAAAATGGGGCTTAAGTGCACAATATAGAAAAGGTTTAGTAGAGTATCATGAACAAGTATTGGAGTGAGAAGATTAATGAATAAAATGGGGCTTAAGTTCAGAATGTAGAAAAGGGTTTAGCAGAGTATCATGAACAAATATTGGAGTGAGAAGACTCGTGAAATGGTGAACAAAAAATCTGGAGCATTACATGCCATGTATGTGTCCCAGTGTCCAATACGCGGACACGGAGACCTCAACGAGCGTCGGTGCTTTATAGATGAGAGCTTCTTGCTAGAAATTTGATGAAAGATGGGTGGAATCCCAAGTAAACATGCCTAAGTGATACAGTTAGCAGTTTGTATCAAAATCCAATGGACTTGGAATCTAGGAGAAGAACTTTTGTATTTTAAAGATGTAAGATTTACCTATTATAGCAACTTTCCTCCACTTGATATTTGGATTATATAATATTTATGTTCCTTTCTTATTTGTTTTCCTGATTTTTACATCTAGGTGATTGAAGTTCCTCTCCAAAAGCATAACATGGGCTTTCTTGTTTGGATTTTTAGAAGTTTATGGGCTTAAAATGTATCACATCATTTTTTGCTTGATGCTTATTTGAATTAATTTTTCATTCTAACGTATCTGTTTGTCTTTGTGAACATCCAGTTGATTTGAGATTGTAAGTGCTCCCTTTCCTACCCGCCAGCCATTTGTTTGATAACAGCATTTTGAGACACTTTTTAGGAACTATAGCAAGAGGGAAGTATGCGCCTATCCATTATAAGACTTGGCACAAGATGTCTGGAGTTTACAAGGATGACATGTTATCATTGGTACTGGTAAGTTTGAACTTGGAGTACATTACATCCTCAAAAATTTGGACTTGTTAGCTTGCTAAATATGTATCATAATATATAATATTGTGGATTTGTAGTAAAAGTTTGATATATCTCCTGGTCATAAAAGATGGATCTTGAAGTCAATTTTGCAAAAGTGGAGGAACTGGAAGGCTACAGTGAAGAGGAAATACTTTGATTCTAAGCTACCCATTGAGGAGCAAATAAATAGTCCTCCTGATCGAGTGCAAGCAGATCAATGGAAAGAACTTGTTAAGTATTGGCATGAAGATGCGAAGGTACATGACCTTTATTTTTTACCAATTTAGGTTATCTCAAAACTTTTCCTTACCTCATGATTACCTTTTTTTTTGTTTCAGAAAGTTAGTGATAAAAACAAGTCTAGTCGAGCATGGCAAACTATCATTTACGGGATGGGCAAAACTCCGCTAGCTGTGGTAAGAGAGACTGAGGTAATCTTATAAATTTGTGAACTATTTTAATTGTACTAGAATCAAAATTTATATGCAATATGAGATTATAAACTTTTGGCATGCACTCGAGCAAAAAAAGTTCGGCCATGATCCATTGCGTGCACATGTGTTGATTACTTTCTTCACAAAGAAAGGCGTAGTCTCAAATGAGGAATTGGGGAAAAAATTTGTGCATATCAAAAACTTTTTCTATGCATAAACTTTTGTTTGTTGTTAGATTCCGAGAATAATGAAAATGCCCAATATGCTCTAGTTTTTACTTTACTTCAAGGTAGTAGACTTTAAAACCGTGTATGTGATTTTGTTTTGATTAGGTAGAGAAAGATGATGATGGCTGCTTTGGTGAACGATGATATGAGTTGGAAGATGCGTGGTAGACAAAGTTATGTCACATGGATGTTGAACTTATAGCTTTTGTTTTATTTTTAATAGTAGTTTTTCTTGTATACCATTGCATCTTCAATGGTATTGGTTTAGATTTCTGATGAAAACTTTATTAAGTTTGTATTTCATGTTTGTAAGAGATTGCTATGGAGTTTTTTTTTGTTTTGGATCTTATGAAGTTTGTTGAAGTTAATGACTATGGCTTATTTTATTTTGGACATGGGTGCAATGCAGATTCCAATTAATTAGATTTTATTTTATTGTCATTGCTTGAATGTGGTACATTAAGAATGCCCTAAAAAGTGCCGGGAACACTTTAGAAGGCACTCAAAAGTGTTGTGAAAGTTGTCCTCTTGACCTCACAGATTGTGGTTTATGCAGCAGTTTGAACTGCTTTAATAGTGTATTAAAAATGAATTTTGAAAATTTTGTGGCAGCGCTAGAAAATGCATCGATAAGGAGTAGATGCGGCACCTAGAAGTGCAGCAATAGAAGGTTCTTGAGGCTCCTCAAAGTGCCTCAATCGAATGCCTTAATAAGTACTCTACGGGGCACCTAGAAGTGCAGCTTAAAAGAGCTCTTGAGGCTCCTCAAAGTGCCTCATAAGAAGTGCCGCATTACATCTATAGCTGCATCGATACACGCGGCACTAAGGCGTAGTGCCTCAACAGGTGAAACGCCCCAACATGCCCCTTATTGAGGCAGTTATGAATGCCCCATAAAGCCTTTTTTCTTGTAGTGTTTGTTTTTTTTTTTTGCCTTACATTATTAAGTTATTTCATTGCCTTTTTTTACTGCAGGTAGTAGAACAATATGGAAGAATCTAGTTGCAGATATCTATTTTGATGAGGACTTTATGAAAGGGGACCTTATGATAGTTTTTGTCTGGACAAGTCTTAGCCAAGCTATACCTTGTGGATGATTGTTATGCTAAGTATGAAGATTTGAAGGACTCTTTACTTTTGACAAGTTCACGTGATGATTGTTTCAATTATAGCATCAAGGTTTATTTTCGAATGAAATTGCAATTCCTAAACTTTTAGCATTATGGACATGTTATTTGATTACAGGTTTTTAGGTAAAATATGAAAATAAATGGCATATATATGACTGTTATTTATTTATTTATTTATTTTAAAAAGGTCTATAGCAACGGTTTCAAGTTTTGCTATAGCTACTATTAAAACAAAAAAGAAGGGTCAATAGTAACGGTTTCAAGTGTTGCAAAGTCCAACAATGTTTGTGTCAGAATTGTGGTGTTGCGACAGTTTTAAGCGTTACTGAAGCAACCGTTACTAAAAAGAATGGTGATACCAACAATTGATAAAAGTGTCACTAGAACCCTACAGTGACGGATATATTGTAACACTCCATGCGACAGTTGAGCAAACGTTGGTATAGGTCATGTGGGCCTTTAGTAACAGTTTTGGCCATCTTCTGCAACGTTTTCTACCGTTGCAGAAGTCAGAAATTCTTGTAGTGTAATTAGAATACTAGAGCAACATACCGAATTTAGTAATCTCAGAGTTGTATTTATAGGTATTCATGGTGGTTGAGTCATGTCAGGACTGGAAGTCTTCGCTCCATGTTAGCCAAACCAATCCCATCAACTCCTTATCACCTTAGGTCTCTTAATCTAAATCGAATCTAGTCTCCTATGCGCGTTCGGATTCTAAAAGGATAAGGTTTCGAAACCACTTGGGTTTATCTTGACGTAGTTGATTTCTGATTGGTTGGCATTACCAATGCCCTCTTGCCTTAGGATTCCTAACTCCGTTAGGATAAAGCTTTCTAGTTAGAATCCGGATTGTTGATGGCTATCCCGTGGGCTATTCGGGTTTATCTCTCTCGTAGGAGGTGGTGTTGTCGGTTTAGAGTCCTCGTATGACCTCAACTCTTCATGAAAATCAGGTCTAAGGTGATTAACCTTAGCCGAGCTGAGTTCCCAAGCTAGATTATCTGACCTTTATATGCTGAGCTGACCACGTGTGCTATTTGTATTTATCACTAATCAACGCAATTTTTTTTGTATGGTTGACGTATGCAATGAGATCTACATAATGTACAATTCCGATCATTAATATGAACCCTGTACAAACCCGAAAAATATGACTGGATGGGAAACTCCTCCCTACTGCCGGAGAGGAGCTAGATCCGATGAATATTATTTTTATTATTTAACACGGACGAATGTTGATTTTAGCCAGTTAATATTCTCAACGACCTTTAAAATATGAAGGGCCTCAATCATTAAATGTGATTAATTAACAGTATACTCCTACTCCCACTGTAACACAAATAAGGGCAAAACGGTAAAACGAGAATAAGTCATTGAGGTGTACATAAACACGTTTCATTCCCATATCTCTCTCAATCGTCGAATCAAACCAAAACCAACACAAATTCGGAGTACCACTTTTCCCATTCAATATATATCCCAACCCATCGCTTCCAAAACTTCGTCCATCATCCAACAATGAAAAAATCCTACCACCCTCTCTTGTCTCTCCTCACCCTTCTCTCACCACTCCTCCTCCTCCACCCAATCGCCACCGTCGCTTCCACTAACCCCACCGCCACCAACACCGCAGACTTCATCCGCACAAGCTGCACCGCCACTCTCTACCCCGACCTCTGCTACAACTCCCTCACCGGCTACGCCAACGCCGTCCAAGCCGACCCGGCTAGACTCGCCCGCGTCGCCATCGCCGTAAGCCTCTCCAAGACCCGCTCCACCGCCCGCTACCTCACCAACGTGACCCGCCGTGCCGACTACGGAGCCGACCCCCGGGCAGCCGCAGTCCTCCACGACTGCCTCTCCCTCTTTGGCGACGCCGCAGACCAGATTCGCGGCTCGCTCAAGCAGATGCGAAGCCTCGGCGGCGGCGGCGAGTCGCTGCTGTTCCAGATGAGCAACGTGCAGACGTGGATGAGCGCAGCGTTAACGAACGAGGAGACGTGTACGGATGGATTTGAGGATGTTGTTGACGGAGACGTTAAGACGGACGTTTCTGAGCGGGTGGTGAAGGTGAAGGAGGTGACGAGTAATGCGCTGGCGTTGGTTAACAGTTACGCTTCCAAGGTAACGACGCCGTGATATCACGGTGGACGTGTTTTTTGTTTTGTTGGGTTTGTTTGTTATGTTGCCTTCATTCGAAAGAAAGAAGGTTCGCTTGGGTCATGTAAAAAAATTAAATTAAATTGGAAATAAAGTTTTATGTCATTACCTTTTGATTGTTTCATCTTTTAGTAGTTTTATGGAAAGATAATTCAAATTTGACGATAGTTTGAGCTTTAAGATGAAATTTGTGTAAACAATTAATTAGCATGCTCATCACATATGTAGTTACAGCCACGGGCAGTCGCCTCTGTAAGAAAAAAAAATCTAGTATTATAAAAAAAAAAATCCTATGAAATATATTGTTTTCGTCCCAGCAAAGTATTTTGGAAAAAAAGTCGCCCCTGTGTTGTGAAATTTCTGGCTCGGTACCCCTATGTAATTACGCTTCGAAGGTAACTTGATTTGGATTAGTAGGAATATATTGTTGCGGGATTAAATTACTCAATAGTCCTGTAGCACATCCAAGTGTTTCCAGATAATTCCAACACCACAATTTTATGTAAGCGGGTCAATACACTTAGTTATGAAACTTCATTAGAATGTGTAATTTTGGAATGCTCTGGAGCACCATGTAGCCGAGCTCATGAAGCACTGAATAATTAGGCATTATTGTGCCATGAAAAGGGTATAGGCTAATAGTAACTACCAATGAAGAAGATACTCCATCCCTTTTAAGCGTCCAACATTGTGAATCTTGTTTTTTAAGGAGACATTACCATTAAATTCCAAACATTCAAGCTTTTTACGTTTTACCTTTGATGGAGACATCATTATTACACTTTTTCTCACTAATTTTTTAAAAGAGAATCTACTCATAAGGGAAAAATGGAAAAGTTACCAACTTTTAATTACTACTCCCTCCGTCCCTTTTTAAATGATCCGCTTGGGAAACGTATATTTTTGTGGACGTTAAAAAAGGCACCTCCATATAACATTTTTTATTTTTTTTTGGCACCAAATTAAAGTACTCAATGTGCACTTTAATTTAGTATTAAAAAAATTAAAAAATTATATAGGGAAATATATTTTTTAGTGGTTTGAAATTGCACATATTCCTGTATGAATCAATTAAAAATGGACAGAGGGAGTACCATTTTGCAAATCGACACTTATTATTGCAGGACAGTTCAAAATAGAAACGTAGACATAAAGTCATGTTAGAGGAAGGTTTATGTGGTCCTTTGCCAGAAAGTCATATCAGAGGAAGGTTTATGTGGTCTTCTAATTTTGGTGGTAGATTTTGTAAATCGACAATTATGTTTGTAACAAAGTTTGAGTTCAGGATAATTTTTTTTTGTGTGTACCATTTCCGTAATCAGAATGGAACTTATGTAACAAGGCCACTATTACGAGTTGATTAATGAACCATCGGGTTTACATTCTACAATTTAGAAGTCTGCACTCGCCCAATTATTGGAGATATCCCCAGGGATGGAGTCGGGCTATAAGTAGGGACGGTCTCTCTTTCAAAAAAAACAACTACTCGTATTGTATAAATTTTTTTATAATTTTCCTATGAATTATATAGACTCGCTAGCCCCTACGTGGTGAAATTTCTGATTTCGTCTCTGGATATCTCGGTACTATATCTTACTAATTGCAAACACATTTAAATTTCTTCCGTCGTTTTATGTTTATACTCCATACTCGATTTCCGTGATATTGAAGGATTCGAGATTTAAGCACAACATAAAAAAGTCCATTCTACAAATATACTTGACACAAGAAATACAATGAGCGTAACCTGGCCCGAACATGCCATTATTGTGCCCCTCTCCCACAATCTTAACTTCATCGACTTTAGAAATATTATGTTGAAATTTAAATTTGGTGTTTAAGATTTTAAATTTCAACAATACCATCCACATTCCACTGCTAAGTTACCTACAGTTATCTGAACCAGAATGTTGAAATTTAAATTTGGGGTTAAGATTTTCAATTTCAACAATACCATCCACATTCCACCACTAACTAACTTACCTTAATTACATTCATATGTGTGGTGGACCAGGTGAACATGGCCTTCTCATATTATGGTTGACTTTACCCAATTTTCCCCTCTACCTGTGGCCGTAATCATTGTTACTAGAGATGTCACCCTAATCCCTATAGAGTGATTGGTGGTGAAATATGTAGCGCTTAGCAAATTATGCGGCGTGAAAATCATTTGAGATGTCAAGTGATTTTTTTTTTTTTTGGAACATATCATCTGTTGTATCCATTTGTTTCAATGTAAAATGATTTACAACGAAAAATATTTTCCACGTAGAATGATTTTGGAAAAAATAAAAAAAAATTATTTTATTTTCCATTGTTTGGTAAAAATTAAAAAAAAATTTCATGAAAATTAAAGACTTTCCTTGAACAATAGTACCACTCACAGCCAAACTCTTCCAATTTACGCAAAACTGAAGATGTTTATGGAAAAGGACGAGAGAGAGAGAGAGAGAGAGAGAGAGAGAGAGAGAGAGAGAGAGAGAATGTGAATGGGATGCATTCCCGTCAATGGGATCCCGGTGTGGGGAAACGGCTTGCGTAAGCTTTGGGGAAAACAACTTACGGGAGCATCGGGGAAAAGTTTTACTAGTTATTTTCCTTCCTTTGGTGGAAAATTATTTTACGTGTAAATCATTTTTTAGTATATTTTATGCAACCAAACATCCAAATATAAGAAAATATTTTATAGGAAAATATTTTACGTTCAAATAAACGGAGCCTACTTGAGAAATGAGAGATATTTTTTCAGTAAAGTGGTAACACATTACATATTATTCAAAATGTGGTACTTGATATGATTATTGACCTTTCAACAAAAAAAACAAAGAAGACATGATTACTGAAAGAACATCATCAGCTTGACACTGACTCAAATTCTCCGTAGCCAAAAATAATTACTTGCGTCTGAAAATGGAACTTTCTTCACTACAAATTTGTTTGGACTCTACGCCCATGCTAAACTAATTGTGTGGCTCCCACAAAAAGGTATAGTGGAGTCAAGAAGACCTATGGAGCGCCCAAAAGTACTGTACAATCACTTAATCATAACGTTTAAACACTATTACTGTTACCTTTTTAACATGTGAAATGCAAACATAGTTTTTTTGAAAGGCAAAAATTATTATTTTATTAATCTTTGATATTGACACAACAACTAAAAGAAACAAAAGAACGGTATCATATTCCTAAACAGAGCAAAGAATAATCATGTGCCCAATCCAAAATGCATACAAATATGATTACAGAGCGAGAAGGCTTCGAAATTCTGTTTGATAAGAAATTATAATTTATTTATTTGACTATTCTAAATACATAATTAAGCATGTTATTGTGTTTCTTTAGCTGTTGAAGTACATTTAAGTTTCCTACTTTGACCCTATTCCCATTAAATTAAAAAAAAAAATCATCTCCCAAGCAAACAACTGGAGGATTTTAGGTCAGCGGTGACAGGAATCTATACAAAATATTTTGCAATTCAAAAAAAATTCATCTCCCAAGGAAACAACTGCATGGTTTTAGGTCAGCAGTGACAAGAATGTATACAAAATATTTTGATTACAAAACACTACATGAAAAAATATATATATTTCTTTTGGTTAATGCTTATCGGGCATAGTTGAGGGATATTGAGCTCAAATTGAAGAAAATCTTGCCTCATTATTCTTCACAGCATATGCATGCTTTATTTGTCACATTAATTGGTTAAAGGAAAGCAATTTATTTCAAATTTGTGACTCACTATGCATGTAACGCTATATTCTTTATAGACTTTCACAATATTGTTTCGACAGTCAATGCATCTAAAGAAAAAAGGCATTTATTATTCCAGAAGGATGTGCTCAGTGAGCTGACATGACACAACTGAAAAAGCCGGTAAATCAGATCCTAAAATATAGAGCAACGACATTAGCAAGCTACATAACCGCTATACAATATCTCGTACATAAAAAATTGGTGGCATGGTTACGAGTAAATCCATAGGTACAGATAGGAAGTATACAGATGGGGTATAGATGGGCTCTGCGATCGATTTATGAGTCCCTCATGACACGAATGCTCCGAGCAGTTTATTCATCTTAAAATAATTTTCGAGTGGCCCCCGAGAGAAATCAACTCAATCCGAAGTGCGTAAGTGGTCGATCCGAAAACCCCCCGTTTCATTCAAAACGATTTGAGGTGATTTCTCGCGAGACTAATCAAAAAATTATTTTAAGATAAATGAACAGCTCGGATCATTCGTGTGGAAACCACAAGTGGGTCTCAGATCCCATCTGTATACTTCTAGTGGGGCTGGTTAGTTACATATTACATTGAATCTGTTATATGTAACCTATCTACAAGAAGCAATTTTGCATATAAATCTGCATGAACTCCTCTAGCTAGTTGTTCATTTACATTATATATCGTTGGATTGATTTGTTGCACAAAGTAGGGCCGCCCAAAATGAGGTGTGCATGTTCCGTGGATGTTTATTATAACCACAAAGTGAGGTGATAACTTAAGAAATACAAAAAAAAAAAAAAAAAATGGTTAGTAGCAGCCAATTTTGTGACCTCAAATGCATGAAAGTGATGGGAGACTAGAAATTATGCATGAATCATGTTGTGGGCTAGTTGTTTTTGGAAGGTTTTGAGGCTTATGTTAACCGAACATCATAGATATCCGTATATGTTAACCTAGAGTGTGAGAGAAAGAGGACGTCTTACGTTCGAAACCTCCTAGCAACACTCTCACACCTCTCAAGTGCTATCAACTTATTTACAGTTAGTCTATACGTAGCTTTGCTCCAATAATAATTGACCTCCCGCTAGTAAACGATGAAATCGATCACGAAAAATTAGTCATAATATACGTAAGTTGATCCAGACACGTAAGTTATCGGGCGGACAATTATTCAGGGTATTCGGACAACTTACTTTAAGCTTCACGGGTAGCCTGCATAATGTGAATGATTGACCCTACCTTTCCAAACTACTCTATGATTTTGTTAGGTACATATCCTAGGCCACAAGTTACAAATAAAAAGATTGTGGAAGTTTAAATAACAAACGTATATTTGCCTGTGGCTCCACATTTTACTTCGACCAAGAAAGATACAAATCCGATAATACGAGTATAAGATTATTAATTCAAAATTCGGAAAAACAAACTAACTCGTTCGATCGATTATTTATCTTAATAGCCTTTTTGTGCGGCAAAACATGAATCTACGCAACTGCTCAACCTTCCTAGCCATGTTTATCGGTGTTCTCCTAAGATATGTTTGATTTGCTTCAGCTATGAGAAATTCTACCAATTCATGATTTTTTTTCCCGTCAAATCTCATCGAAAACTCCTAGGAGTTATGATTTTAATAACTAGATGTCCGAGTCAACGTACACTCACCTTGACTACTCCCGGGGGACCAAAAAATCATTCAATGCCTCTGGCGATGCGGCCTCCACCACACAATTCTGTGAGGCTTGTATGAACCCGACCAAAATATGTGGTAGTGAGAAGCCTGGGCACTACGATAGGGGCAATGAATACTCTCTCTAGGGGACCATTTCCGCCATTCCCTAGCATGGCTCTATTTAAAGGGTCAGAGCAAACCTCCGTATGAACTAACCTAAGAAGAGTTGATATGTAGCACCTAAAAGGTTTTGAAACTGAGAATTTAGGAGAGAGCAAACTTCTAAGTACCAAGTTTTTACCACTTCCAATCGCTTAGGTTAAGGAGATTACTCTGCTAGCCCTATATATCCTGGTGATAAAAGGTTTTGGGGGATTTCTCTTCCTAGGCGAAAGAGGAATTGAATACCCTTGCCTGCCATAGGGGAAGGCTAGCTAAATGGATCATAGCTTATCGTTCAGCTAAGTGTTTTTTTGTTTTAATTGGCTTTTTAGATTTTTTTTGTTAATATATTGTGAGAGAAGGATCTGTCTTGGAATTCGAAATAAGCTGACTTTTTTTTTAATTAATCACGGAAAAGCCTAACATTAGTAACTCGTGATTTATCTTCTGTTAATTTTAGATACTTTTATTCGGCCTTTGTTAAACCAAATTTTTTGTTGGGTCATTTAAAAATGAACTTGTTAGTGACCCAACAGTTCAAGCAAAAGCCCATGTATTAGCATGACCAAAAAGACAGCATAATGAGATCACATTGTGGGGGGTTTATTATGCTTCTGGGTTGAGATCATAGTGGCCCTGTCACATACAAGCTCGGTCTATGATATTTGGGCTGGTTTATGAAAACTAATAGCCCAACAGTTTATATTAAAACCATGCACAAAAGCCCACAATGTTACCTCAAGCAGCGGATGAGAGCGCAGCGAAGGAGGTTTTTTCTTATTTCTCCCAAACCCGGTCTTGCGATTCAAGTCAGCGAGGGGCAAATGGGTATGAGATTCAGAGTTTGCATTTGTCGTACTACTACTGCTTCTAGTTGCACTTGTGCGGAATGAGTTCTAAT
>JAXBDA010009822.1:0-11720 GCA_036023075.1 Gaultheria prostrata
AGACCTTAAAAACACATTCTAAACGCATCTAACGGTTCGGATTGTCGAAATTCAATCTCGAACGAAAAATCCCTTACATAAGCTATGTAAGGGAGCCCCTATAGGATCTTCTTCCTATATATATATAAGGAGCTTCCAATAAGGGCCCCTTATTGAACTTACCATAAGGACCTCCCATTTCCGGATCAAATTTTGATGATCCAAACCGCTCAATGTTTTTAAAACGTTTTTTTAAGGGCTCCAGCGAGAAATCATAAGAAAAAAAACCCGAAAGGGCTTGATCCGATCACGTTTTTTATTTGGATTGTCAAAATTTGGTCCGAAAACACGAAAATTGGCTTGGTCCTTATGGTAAAGTTCAATAAGGGCCCCTTATTAGAAAGGGATCATATATATATAACCCTTAAAAAAAGGACTTCGTCCGCACTTTCACTTTCCTTGTCAAATTTTCATGATCCGAACCGTCCAATGTGTTTAAAAAGTGTTTTTAAGGGTGTACTCTAGACATCACCAAAAAAATGGCCGAAAAAAGCTTGATCTGAGCAGTTTATATTTATATATATGTATGGATATATCACACGTAAACAAGTATCAAAGAAAAAAAAAATAAAGTGTCATTCCCTATAGCCTCTAGATTTTTTATGATCTCAATCATCTGTACATTTTTTCCCCCAAGAATCACACAGCTTCTAGCATATGCTTATGCATTTTCATGGATTCTACGTATGTAACCTTTAATAGTAGTCCACTTCTTTTTTTTCTTTGAACCAGAATCTGAGATCCAAATCTCCATCACCGTCTCAGGCCGCCGCGCTCCTTGCCTTTCCATCGCCCCACTGTCCACATAAGAGTGCCACCGTGAAACCCAGGCCCGCCATGATCCGCAGACACGTGGCCAACGCTCTTGAACATATCTCGGCCTTCTTCACACAGAGAGAGACGATGGGAGAAGAAGGTGAGAAAAGAGGGGAAGAGGAGAGGATGAGAGGAGTGGGGGAGGGGAGAGTGTAGCTCCTGGAGGGCTTAAAGGATAAAGGATCAGAATCCCCCTTCCCACCACCATTGGTGGAGAAACCCTAGGGGGGAGGGGAAAGGCGGCTAGGTTTTGGAAAACTTTAGAGATAGATGCTCTGATATTTTAGAGAGAGAGAAAAGGGAAGGTTTTCATTTTTATTGATAGCAACCACTTAGTAGTCCAAGTCTTGGTTACTCGAAAAGAAAAGCTAATAACACATGAGAAAAGATTCTGAAATTTGGTACTTGAATTTGCATAACATATATTAGATTAGAAAGGGTAAACTAATTTACCCCCTTTAACTATGACCCGCATTTACTTAACCACTTTAATTTCAACACTTAACCCCCATAACTACGTAAATCAATAATTTATTAAACGCCTTTAACAATAATTGCACATTTACATAGTTGCCCGTGAACCATAATTTCAAGGTTACCTATTTTCCTTTTTCATTCACTACTGACCCATTCCAAGCACCAATCCCTAATCACCACCTTAAATTGCAACCCCATCCATCACCATCGTCGGACCCAACCCAATTTGGTTATGATCCCTCTCCCGCACAGCCTCCTCTCAGTCACAGCTTTCGCCCAAAAGAAATCAATCACACACACCCACATTACCCAAAATATCCATTCAATCTGCACGATGTATACGAAATGGGTAGGGATAAAATTGAAAGGGGAGTGGAGATGGGTACTGGATCGAGTGGGTTCGTAGAACAAGAGAAATCAAACAATGGAAAAGAGTGAGATAAATTAGGAGTTGAAGATTGCGAAAGTTTGAGCATTCGGTATTAAGTATTAATGAAGCTTTGTTTTTAAAAGGAAATTTTGAGTCATTTTTTGCTAGGAAACACGGTAACCAGTTGAGACGGTGAGTGACTTGTTTCCTCTACAATTAGGTCTCCGATGCTTTTAACATTAGTGAGTGGTTTCTCATCCAATCTGCTGATTCAAATAACATATACAAACTGCACTACCCCTAAATCTCACCCAAACAACCAGTCAACCGCTACCCAACCTCCATTAGAGAGAGAAACACATGCTTTGATTCGAAACTCGCCAGCTTAAACAGATCACTCTCTCTACACAAATCATCTGCTAAACTATATTCTCTTGTTTCGCTCTTCCGTTTCTCCACTTCCAGATCTCTCTCTCTCTCTCTCTCTCTCTCTCTCTCTCTCTCTCTCTCTTAAATGCTTCGATGTGATGGAGCTCAAACCCGAACTTAACCCGCACCCTAACCTCACTCCCACCAAACCCCAACAACACCCGAACCCCACACTTCTCTGCTCCGACATGTAGATTATGAGTGAAGAATCTTCTTCTCCGACGTGGGGCGTTGCCGGCGATGTCATTGGGCTATAATTGTGTCACACACACACACACCTATTTCAAGTCACATGCTTTGTTCCATCCCAATTCCTAGCAGATTGGTAACGGAAGGTGTTAAATGATATGAGTCTCACATAATAAGGGGGTTAAGTGATTGATTTCAAGCTGAAGGTGTTAACTTGGAAATGAGACATAGTTGAGGAGGGCTTAAAGTAATTTATCAAAATAGAAATGTCATGTTCTGACGGTGAGCCCGTCCTCCACGAACATATTTTGAGAATGGATTGGCTGGGGACATCCCCCTCTTTTCCTCTATCTGTACAAATTGCTCTCGGTCCAGTACCCCCTTGTAAAGCCACGTGTCCATAACCACCAAACAAATTCGGACTCTATCAATTAACGTTATCCCCAGAACCAGAGCTCCTCCAACGTCAGTCATCTTTGCTTTGATCCAAAAGTATTTTGTTTTTCTTAATCTTTTTCCCCTCTTTAAGTTATAGATAAAAGTGAGATCGTTTATTTTATTTTTATTGCGCCTTTTTGGACTTTTGACTTAAGACTTTTTTGTGTAGAGAAGTTTTAGAGAGTTTTTGGACTTTTTGAGTAAAAAGTCCAAAAAATTGACAAAATCGATAAAAGGAACGGGACGTGAGCATTTGGAAATTCATTTTCCTTAATTTTGTTTTTTGTCTTTCGTCATTCGTTATTCGTCATTCATAAAGCCGAATGCCTTTTTTTTTTTTGTGTGTATGAGAAGGAGTATAAAATATAAAATTACACATGATGAGGACATGGGTTGGGTGGAAGAATAAAGTGTCTACAAAATTTAAGGAAAGATAAGGAGGTAGCGGTGGTGGGCAATATGAAAGTCTCTTTCCATCACGCCATTATTATTCGCAGATGAGAGACGGTGGAGGTTTGAAAAGGACCAGCCAAAGTTGGAGCACATTTTAGGTCACACAATTAAACCCAACTTCCAATAATTTCATTTGTAACATTTACCAACTCTTTTCCTCTACCGACAGATCATATTAGCAAAATTTGGTGCTTGCTAGTTGCTAGCAATTAATATCATATATATCAACCTTGAAATAAATGCATATCATATAACAAATACATGTATAATCTTTTTAAAAAAAAATAAAACACTTATATAAATAAATATGTATTTATCGTAGAAGTACAGGTAATATAAATACATATAATTATATTATATATAAATTTATATTATAAAAGGACTCAGTTTTTTGAATTCCTTATATTTTCAGCCCTTGGATGGTCGAGATCGATTTTCACCCGAGCCCTCAAAGGCTTAGATCATTTAAGCTTTTAATCGATGGCCAAGATGCATTTTCGGGCTCAGATTTTGTCCGCCTAAATGGTCAGCCATACTTGGGAACCCCAAAAATATTGCCTATTTTGATACTCTCTCTCCCTCTCCCCCCTTCCTTACTCACGATTACTGATTTGGGAACATAAATTTACATTCTATCTTCAATCACGTAACAGACACAATTGAAAAAGAAAGCTTCAATCACGTAATAGCCAAAATTAATTACGCCGTCTATCTTTTCCATAGCAATTATCACTTTTATTCCTCTCTTGCCCTACCTTATTCCTTTTCCTATTTCCCAATCATAATGCAATAATAAATTGAAAAACAAAGCTTTTTCTACTCCATTTCAAACACACTCAGAAGTCAGATCTCTCCCTCTCAGGTGCTCACCTTCCTCTTCCACCAAGTTCCAACCGCTTCCCGCCATCGCTGAATCGCGCAAATCAGGTATTGCATCGTGATTAATGCATTACTAATATTTTTCTGCTGAATAGAGTATCTCCACTCTCAAAAAAATTATTTCACGTTGAGTGCATTAAGGTTGGTATCATTCTCAAACAGAAAAATTGTTATACCCGTGATGTATATCCGTGAACAATGTTATGTTTGGTCACTGTTGTATTTTGTTCATCGAACGTGTTTTTACTAGCTGTTGTGTTTGTTGTCTTGAGACCTCGTGAAAGGAGCCAAGTTTTATTGGTTGTGTATGGAGCAAGGCTGTATAATAAGGTTGTGCAGTGAGATTATTTAGGCAAGAAGTGCCTTTAATACATGCAATTCATTAATGATCAGATTTTGTTCGGTGAGTGCCTTCAGACACGGATCATTCACTAGTACATATATAAAAGGAAATTGATTTTCACACCTCCAAATATGTATTTATGTGTAAAAATTTCACTAAAAAATAAAAAGAAGGTGTGAATATCAATTTAAGAGGTGTGAAAATCACTCCCCACATACTCCTGGAATAGCTTCTACCACATCACACAATGTCCCAATTCTTTTGGAAGAAGGTAGAGTTAAAATTCTCCGCCCAGAGGCATTATCTCTTTTAATTGGCTAGCCCAACAAGCATAGGTAAAAACAATTTTTAGTTATTTTGTTGAAGAAAAATACAAAAACCAAGCTATCACAGCCTAGGTAAATGCCTAGCTTTTTTCACATTTGTCTGCAATACCTCTTCAATTGGGGCAAAGTTTGGAGATGCACTATCATCACCACCCAACGAATAGAATATGGATTTATGTTTCATTCTAGCTCTCACTTCTTCACCCTCTTCCCAAAGAAGAAAAATAATTTATTAGAAAGAAAAATAATATTCCAATAAATAATACTATAGGTAAAATAGATAGTATTATTAGAGTTTTAAAAGAGGGTGGATAATTAAAGTAAAAAATATGCACTGTTCACTACTCCTTCCGTCCCTTTTTAAGTGTGTTACCTAGGGATTCCAACTATTTTTTTCTCACATCAACTTTTACAATTTTTATATCTACTTTCCATTACTTACCCTTATGAATATAATAATACACACTAACTTTTTAAAAAGGAATCTACTTTTAAGGGAAAAATAGGAAATATACCCACTAATTTTTCAAAACACACACTTATTAAGGGACAGTCCAAAATAGAAATGTACACACTATAAAAGGGACGGAGGAAGTAGTATTTTTAGCTCAAAATTTACATAAATTGTTGAGAATGCCCTAAAGATGTTAGTCAATGTAAATGGCTGCAAATTGCCCTTCCTCTGTATTCTGTACTGCACCTTCGTACTGAATACATCTGGAAAACAAATACTGCTTCTAAAAGACCTTAGCGACTCTATGCATGAATGCCAATCAAATCAATCAACTCCTCTCATGTTAGTACCACCATAATTTCCACAGCAAGAACATTTTTAGAGGTTGATTTTGCACACCTAACTATTAGGTGAGTGGGGATCAGCCCTTTCTCTCTCTAACTTTTCTCTCTCTTCTCTCTAAACTTTTCATCCGGCTAGGTTTTCCTGGGGTGGGGGGTGGGGTTGCGCCTCCCCTTCCCTCCACTCCCCCGCCCCCCTCTTCACCATCAACAACCCCCTTATCCTTTCTTTCTTCCTCTATTGGAACCTCCCTCCTTCCTCCACCGCTCACCTTCCGGTCCACCTCCATCCGCCTCCACCGGTTTTCATTTGAGTGAAGATTTGAAGCAAGATAGGGACTGGTTGAGACCCTCCGGCGAATAAGTCGCCAGATCCGGCGCGGCGGTCTACGACGGCTTTGGTACGGCTGGGGTTCTGTTTTTGTGTTTCTTTTTTGTTCTGTTAATTTTAGCTTTTGCCCCGTTTTGGTGGTTGTTTGCCCCGCTTGGGTGCCGTATTACCTCCCTGCGTGGAGTGTTTTCAGATTGCATCTGTGCTTTATTTTTTGGATTGAGCTGGGTTTTCTGTTGGGGTTCTCTACTACTACATCGTGACAGGACTCTGTGCCGGCACGTAGTGTTGGTCTGCCTCGGCAGGTGTGTCTGGAGTCGGTCAGCCGGGTAGTGCTTGTAGCCGTACTCATGTCAGATGTTAGCAATTTTGGTTCATTCATGTGGTCTGTGATGTAATCTTTTGCCTTCGGGCTTTGAATGAGAATTTCTTGACTGGTTTCAAAAAAAAAAAACTATTAGGTGAGTGAATTTCATCACTCTCTCGTTGGGGTAAAATCAACGATAATGAATTTACAAAAAACACTGAAAATCTAATATAGAGATCTTGCAAATAAAAAAAGGCCACACCTTAATGTTGAATCCACTTTACTTCACCATTATATTATATATACACGATAAAAAAAAAGCCAAAAGAAAATGAAAATGTTAGGGTTCATGAATTTTTTTCCCAAAAACGTTCAGGAAAGAGAAAAAAAAACGTCCAGGAAAGAGAAATAGACGGCTCAGATCAATGAAATGTGAACTTGAGTTGTCCATTTTATGTATCTAAACCGTTTATTTCTCTTTCTTAAACGTTTTCGGAGGAAATTTTTGTGGACCCTCCTACTCCGCAAAAGAAAACAATAACGCTATGGACACACCACTCCACCACACCACCAACCACACGAGCTTAATTACATGGCACTGTATGATTGATGGTTGCAAAGTAATTTGAAAGTGTTTGTTCTCCCATTACCAATCGTGCAATGCCATGTAAACTTGTGTGATTAGTGATGTGATAGAGTGACGTGTCCTTAACATGATTAGAAAGAAAAGGACTATTATCTAAGAGGAAGGCAACACCAATTTCTCCATCAGAACTAATAAGTAGTGGGAAAATGACATAAAGTGACCGCCCAACCTCCACTATTGCATTACTTATATCCTTTCTATTACAAATCAATAACTGCTCAATCTCGTAAATGAAAATCCCAAGTCATAACGCAAATACTGTTACAAGATTGCAATTTAATCTATTTTTCCTCTCTTGCTTTTTTATTCATTGCCAAAATATACACTTCAACCCGAATATCCGGAGCAGTATAGTATAATGATAAGATAAGAAAAAACAACAAAGAGACGACATTAAAAATTCCACTGCGTAACTGCATACTGGCCAGGAGTAATTGATTTTCACGCTCCAAAATTGATGTTCACACTTTTTTTTTGCCCTGTAGTAAAACTTTTACGCGTAAAAATTTCTTTAGAGGACAAAAGAATAAATGTGGATATAGATGATTTGGGCCGTGGAAATCACTCCCGAGGAAATTAATACTTTTTTTTTTTATTTTTGAAGGGCAAGCGAAAGGCTTTGGGGATTTCCTGAAAATCAGACACTGACGCTGCAAGTCTGAGTGAGCTGGTACTTGACCGCGTTACCCGAGACGTAAACGCCGTTGCTCCGGCCACCGATATCGATCCTGACGGGACACTTAACATGGAGGTGATAACGGCCTGACAAGAAGGTGCCAACTTTGAATCTGACCCGTCCATCGATCTTGAAAGTGAGGGCCACCGTTCCATCCGACTGGTCCTGAGTGAGGGAAGCACTGTTATAGGGGGCCACAGGGACATTAACGCCCGAAATAAACGGAGACCAAACGTTGACGTCCTTGTGGCCCTGGTAAACGGGTGGTATGGCGGTGTAGAAGGTGATTTGTTGGCTGCGGTAGGTGGCGAACACGTCCAGCTTGTCGTAATTAACGCCGATCTTGTCGTTGGGGTTACGGGAGTAAATCGTTACCTGTGTATCGTCAAGGGAATTGTTAATTTCAATCTGTTAATTAGAAAAATAATTTGGATAAGACATATTTTTTAATAATATAGTTACCCTTTTGGAAACTAATACAGTAGTATTTGAGAGTAGTATAGAAGGGAATAGTTAATTTCAATCTGTTAATTAGAAAAGGAATTTGGATTTGACATATTTTTAATAATACAGTTAACCTTTTGAAAACTAACAAGTTTGTGAACCAATTGAAAATAAATAAATAATGGTAACAGAGCTTTTGAATGAAGTTGTAATTAAAACCTGGATGCTTGAGGAGATGAAATTGGGGGCCGATACGTTGAAGGAGTAAATGGTAGCGTCTTGGATAATGAACTGGGGTTTTTTGGGCTGGAGGATGGCCCAAATTAGGAGGATGATGATGAGGAGGATGAAATTGAAGATGAGAAGTCCGGCGCAACACCGCCGGGCAATCTTTCTTCGCCTGTCCTTATGGTGGCTGCACTCCTTAATGTTGGCCATGATTCCGGTGGACTCACAGCTAGCTGCTTTGTGGTGGTGGTGAGTGGTTTTGGTTTTGGTTTTGGTTTGTTATTGGAAGAACTAGGAGGGAGGCGGCTGGAAAGAAGTTCCGTGATAGAGAGTGAGAGAGAAGCTATAATATGCCCTCTATATAAATGGGTGTCAATTACTTAATTATTAGGCAAGAAGTGGAAAGGGAGTCCCTACTCCCTCCCTCCCTCCGCCTGTTTGTGTATTCAGCAATTCTCCCATACCATACACGAATCATATACGTAGAATTTAGTACTATATGGCCTGGCCTGGGGTGCCACACATTGGTGGTACAATGTGTTAAAAAGTCATCCCCATTCATGTGACTTAATTCGACACTCTTGGCTCGGTGTGTGTTTTGTATTTGTAGTGGAGTTTTTGTTATGTAGTGGTAGTTGATTAGTGGCCATGTCATCCCCGGATACTTTAGCTTCTTGTGCTATATACTACTAATTTGTTTTAAAACTTAGGTATCCGGGCAAATTTAAGTAGTGCACGTGGATAAATTTTGGGAACTAATCTCATTTGCACTAGTGGAGCCCAATTATAGTCGGGGTGAAACTCTTTATTGACTGGTCACCAAAGAAGTTGATATCACTCGGAGAGCTTTTCAACTTGAAATCTTTGGAGATATGTGTTTTTTTTTCCCTTCCTTTTGATAACTTAGGTGTGTGGGTTAATTTACGCTTATTTTGACTAATCTTGGAGACTTAATCCCACCGCCCATTTCTATGGCATCCAATTAAAGACAAAGAGTTGATAGCAACATTGGACTGATCTCAAAAGAGTTGATAGCACTCAGAGTTTTTTGTTTTGTTTTTGGTCCAATAGTTTGGGGGATTAGAGTGTGATTGTATGTATCAGTGGCAGATGTATTATACTAGTCCACTAGCTAGTACCAGTACTAGTATATATAGTAGAGCAAGTGAAACTGATGAGGTGTGAAAAAGAAAGAAGTTGGTTGTGGAGATGAGATTGACATGTAAAAAGCAAGCAAGCAAGCAAAGCATAGCATAGATAATCAAAAGAATAATCATCGTGGGAATGCGAATCAGAGGGAAAGCAAAAAAGAAACCTTTATATGTATCTTACTCACCATCCCAATTCCTGAATGAATGAATTCCTTTCGAATTAAGATACCCACGTGTAATGTACGGAGTAAAAAATACTCCACTCCACTAATTTATCTATCTGCCCTGCCCCTTTTTCTGTGGGCCTCCTTGATGTTTTACTTACCAATTTTCTTCCTAATCAATTTTTTTTTTTTTTTGAACTGCTCTTCCTAATCAATTCGATATTTTTGTTTTCTCTCTCTCTTTCTAACCGACGTTATAGATATTATTATTGTTATATTCCGTGCATAATGAACAATTGAGAGATCCACACAAAATAATGCAAGTGAACAACCAACCTAATACTACTCCTGTCTCTATCACACTAGCCCCTCCCTCCTTGGCTCCTTACTCAGAAGTCATATATCCAAGCAGTCAAACAAGTGCTGCTTTGAAATTTCTTGTGTACTCTCTCTCTAGATCTCTCTTGCTCTGCTTTGAAATTTCTTGTGTACTCTCTCTCTAGATCTCTCTTGCTTTGAAATTTCTAGTGTACTGATGTACTCTCTCTCTCTCTCTCTCTCTCTCTCTCTCTATCATTTTCTTTGTATGTTCCTCTTGCTTTATCTTACACTAGCTAAAAACCGTTTTAGATCAAAGTGCACCGACGGAGCCAAATTGTCAGTTTTAGCTATTTTAGAGAGCCAACTCACTAATGTGCATGGGGATGGATGACAATTTGCCCAGTCTCGCCCCCAACCCACCCTATTTAGAGCATGTGCACTAATGGCTGGGCAAACTAACTTGTAAACAGTGCAAATTTATTTTTTACCTTTTAATTTTTTACTTCCACACTCCACCAGACTCTATAAAATTTCCTCTCTATCCACTAAATATTAGAGAATAGTACAAAGACAATGAAATGTTATTGTAGAGAAAGGACGGGGAGAGGGGAAGGATCAAAGGAAAATAATTAAAAAATGAATTACTGGTGAACAGTGACTAGAGACTTTTGGCAAGGCACTATAGCTGGAGGAATAATACAAAGGGTTTTACCAAGCCTGGTGCAGTGTGGTTTTTCTCATTTTCAGTAGCAATAATACCTAAGATGCTCTTTTACCTCATCTTGTGCACATGTTCTTAGGGCAGATTTTCGGATACCGAGCGGGTTCGGAAGGAAATTATTAAAAAAAAACCCGATCGGGGTCGAACAGGTTCTGGTTGAAACTACCCATCCCATTACCTAGGCGGCTAGGCCCGATACATTTTTGAATACGAAATTTTAATTTTAGTCTAACATTTTTATCATTTAACTAAAAAGTTACTTATTTTTTTTGAGCCCGGTTACAGAACTGGACCGAACAGACTACCCATCCCATTACAGAACTGGACCGAACCGACTTTTTTTTTTCAGTTTTTTACTTTACTGGTTCGGCTCGGTTCTGAGAAATTAAATTTTTTTTGAGCCCGGTTCGGTTCCCTGTTCTTAGAATTCTAATCCCGGTTCGAACCGAACCGGTTATACATATACTTATATAAAATACATATAAATATATAACTTATTACTTAAAAAAGAGGAGAGTGGGGAATCGAACCCCCGTCTGTGCGCCTGGAAAGGCCTGAACCTACCCACTTTGTAACACCCCGACTTTTAATAACAGATAAAATGATAAAAAGAATTATAAAATAGAGTCAACTCTTGGTGACCCGCTGACCGTTAGGATTATGAAACATATTTTTATGTGACTTAAAGCCTATCGAAAAGGAAAAAATTTAATAGCGCATTTTCCTATGTATGTGTCAAATTTTCTATAAAAATTTTACATATCGTTTCAAACACTGTTAACAGTGTCACAGTGTAAGAATGTGGCACGAGTCACCGCGAGGTGGAGAAACTTGGTGCCCAAGTAAGACTAATCCGGAAGATGGGTGAGTTGGCATCATGATTCATTGAACCAAAGACTTCACCTGATAGACTTAGACTTTGTCCAATTAATTGTGAGATATACTTGGATTTTATGCAAGATAATCTTAGATAATTCTAGATATTGTTAGATTCCATTACACAAATCTAGACACTTAATCTCAAGTATAAATAGGCTCGGGACTTACACCCTTTGCTCACACACGGCACACACATCACACACACCCCACGAAACAAAAGAAGGAAAAGAGAAGCAGATAATTAGGAAACAAAGAAGAAGAAAAAAAAAAAAGAGGAAGAAGAAGGAGGTAATTCTCT
>JAXBDA010009823.1:0-11719 GCA_036023075.1 Gaultheria prostrata
TTTGAAGTTGTTTATGGAAGGAACCCAATCAGTCCGTTGGACTTGGTTCCACTTCCTGTAACTCATCATTTCAGTGGAGATGCTGAAGAGCAAGTCAAACATATCAAAAAGTTACATGAGCAAGTGCAGGACCGGATCATAAAGCAAAATGAAAAGTATCGAAACAGTGCTAACAAGCATAGGAAGGCTGTTGTTTTCAAAGAAAGAGACTTGGTTTGGGTTCATCTTCGCAAGGAACGTTTTCCACCGGGACGTTATGGCAAGCTAAAGCCACGAGCTGATGGTCCTTTCAAAGTTCACAATGGAATTGGGGAAAATGCATATCAGATTGAACTTCTAGCAGAGTATGGTGTCTTAAGAACTTTCAATGTATCTGATCTTTCTCCCTTTCATGATGACGGAAACGAAGATGTACTCAAGGGCGAGTTGAACGCAGCAGAAGCGAATGATGCTGAAGCATTCCAAGGAAGTTTTAATGCCCAACTCAACAACCACAATTTCATAATCTGCTTTGACCAGAAGTAATGATATTCAAAGAATGGCTTTTGGTATTCTAGTTGTCTTTCAATCTTCTACTTGAGAGTGGAGAGGTCCTCTTGGAATGTGTTATTTTCTTTTATGTTTCAAGATTTTTCTAGATCTTTTTTTCTGTTTAAAAGGGCCAGTTATGTACTGAAAGAAACCAGTTGATAATTGAGTAAAATTTCAGCCTTCGGCTTGTTCTTATTGCAACTCTTATCCTTTTGGTGGACTTCCAATTGGTGGCGAGTGTGTTACTTCTAAGTTCTCGCTTGTATTACCTTCTCAAATCTTTACTTCCGACATCAGTTGACGCCGGGTTTGGTAGATGGGATAAATAAAGTAAAAAGATAAAAGGATAAGGACGCTCACCACCCAAGTAGAACAAAACGGGATACAGAAATCACCACCCGATGTGTCTAAAAGGGATACAGGGCGTAGGGGTTGCTCACCACTCAAAGGAATCCACCTAAGAGATACAGAAACGATAAATAAGAAGTAGAAACACTTCTCACAACAGCCGAAGGCCAATTCAATTAAACTCTCAAAACTCCCTAAATTCATTCATAGCAACACAATTTATAGGTCACTTGGAACACCCCTCCAAGCATAGGTTAAAAGAACTTATTTTTTCAAGATGATAAAAAATTAATAAGGCCTAAGACTTTGACTACTAAAAACTAGGTAGACCCTTTGAACAACTCAATGATTTTTCGAACGACTAAAATGGCACTAAAAACTGTATAAATAAATACTTAGACTAATAATTAAAAGACATAAAAGAAGACTCCTTGGTTCAACCGTTTTCATTAGTTGCTCCTGCATCATTCTCCCCAGGTTGGAGAAACTTGTCCTCGAGTTTCAATTGCTTGAAATAACTTGAGATGCCTTTGTTTGTCCGCATCCACTTTATACTTCAAGTTAACTTTCTCGAATTGTCCACGGTCTCCATTGATAATCTGAGTGTTATAACTTTGTGTGGCTTCATCCTCAATTTGAATGATGTATCCTATGGGCTTATCAAGACCAAAAACATTATTGGCTTCCATGATGAAATACACACTAGTTTCATAAACATCTTCATGGACCACATTAATTATTTCAACTTCTGGAATTGCCGCTTTCACATCTTCAAAGTCCTCCAACGGATAATCATCATATTTTGGAGATGAATTCCAGTTATCGTATATGATCAAGAATCCGTCTTCAGTATATTCATCATAAATTGGAGGCAAATTCCAATCCACTTCTGGTAATGAAGAAGAATTTTTGTCTGAAAAGATTTCATCCGGCATGGTTTGAAATTGCAAACAACAATAACTTGCCATTGAACCCGAAGCTTTGATAGCAAACAGATGCTGGGTTCGGTAGATGGGATAGATAAAGTAAAAATATAAAAGGATAAGGACGCTCACCACCCAAGTAGAACAAAACGGGATACAAAAATCACCACCCGAGGTGTCTAAAAGGGATACAGGGCGTATGGGCCGCTCACCACTCAAAGGAATCCACCTAAGAGATACAGAAACGATAAATAAGAAGTAGAAACACTTCTCACAACAACCGAAGGACAATTCAATTAAACTCTCAAAACTCCCTTAATTCATTCATAGCAACACAATTTATAGGTCAATTGGAACACCCCTCCAAGCATAGGATAAAAGAACTTATATTTTCAAGATGATAAAAAATTAATAAGGCCTAAGACTTTGACTACTAAAAACAACTCAATGATTTTTTGAACGAATAAAATGGCACTAAAAACTGTATAAATAAATACTTAGACTAATAATTAAAAGACATAAAAGAAGACTCCCGTTTTCATTAGTTGCTCCTGCATCACTTCTATCCAATTTTATCCTTTTATTCTATAGTTTGTTTTTCAGTTCATCTCATTACGAGGTCTTTTTTTCCTTTCAATTTCATGGTTTGAAAGTGTTTTCAAACTCCCTATTTTAACCTAGAGAACCAACTGTTCATGGGGTTAGAGACGAAACAGGACACCCACTGTTCGTCGGGTTAGAGACGAAGCCGGGTGTGACCCACTGTTCGTGTGGTTAGAGACGAAGCTGGACACCCACTGTTCGTGGGGTTAGAGATTTCAAACTCCCTATTTTAACCCAGAGAACCCACTGTTCGTGGGGTTAGAGATGAAGCCAGACACTCACTGTTCGTTGGGTTAGAGACGAAGCCAGACACTCACTATTCGTTGGGTTAGAGACGAAGCCGGGTGTGATCGTGTGTCGCTAAAAGTGCCGCCCGAGCAATTAGCTAGGAGAGCAGATACTTAAAGAAGAGTTGACTGAGGTATTGAATGTTTTCTCTGCTTTGTATCAGTGTATTCATTTGTATATCATTGTATTCATCTTCCTCGACCCATTCCACTCAGTTCTGCAACTTCGGGAATCTATGTACTCTGTTCTCTCCCTATTTGTTTAAGGGTCAACTGTGGAATCTCCGAATACGAATATAGCAAAAAACTCAGTCGGTTGAAGGCTTTTGCTTGGTTAGAGCTTGACCTTCACTTTTGAAAACAATTATAAGAACAAATAGGATGGAAGAGAGTTGAAAAAATGCCTGTAAGGCCTCATATTCGACTGAAACTAACACAATACAATGCTAGTACCTTCTGCTTTATATACCACACTTCAAGAGATGCTCAATTTTTTCACCTACTTGTGTGAACATTAATTATCTCCTTTGTGCTAACTCTCTTGCGATGGTTCTGCATCGGGAAAAAAATTAAGTGCTAACTCTCTTGCGATGGTTCTGCCCTGAGTATAAAATTACATCCGATATGTTGTCTTAGCCTTGCCTCACCTATTTCCCTCATAACGAGATCAGAATGAGATAGAATTGGATCTCAAGTCTTAGCTAGATCTGGGCTACCGGTGCCAACCAAAAATGTACCCACTAAATCTTTTCTTTGTGTATTCGTTTGTATCAGTGTATTCGTTTGATTTGTTCTCTCCTTCAATTATTTGCAAGAGTGTTGTAGCTACCTTCTCATTCTTTTATCACGTATGCAATTCGAACTTCAAAAAAACAAGAAGCCCTAATGTGTCTCCCTCTGTTGTTTACTTAGAGTGATATTTGCTCCACTGTTGTTTTTTTTTTTTTAAATAGTGTGATGCATACATGATAAAAAAAAATAAACCACTAGCTTTTGTGTATATTCTTTTTGTCAGAGTTTGACTTGCACACGCATCGCGGCGATGCGTGTGCCCCGGTCTCTAGTTAAAATTATGTAGGCACGTTTACAGCACTTTTAAAGATTCATAGATTTCGGAAATAGGAGAAAAAATGGCCTCAAAAAAAGCTCAATGGAGTAAAAGTATCCAGGCAGCCGACTCCAATTGATTGACACTTACTGCTCAGTTTGGTTTGCTATGGTTTGTAGAGATTTTGGACACATCAAGTTGGGAAAATGCACGAAAAACTTGAACTCATCAGCTTTTATCCAAAGTTGCAAAACCAGAAATTCATTGTTAAATACTAACAACAATATCCTCCCCGTAGGAGAGATTACTGCTGACAACTGCAACCTGCATTTACCATATCATTATCTGGGAAGATAAACCAGAGATTATATTCAGTAATTTAGATTATAAGACTTTAAAACAAATAATTTCTCCATTTTCCTCAATTTGTTTCTCCTTAATCTTACCATTATGATATTATCCTTTTCACTTTGCAATGCAAATAGGAAATTTACTTATTACTTATGATTAGTTACCGGTTACTAGTAAGCTATTATACTTGTTAGACAAGATTTTACGAAATAAGAATCACACCTGGATTCCTTCTGAAAACTTAAATTCTTCAGCAGCAGTGAGAAGCCTGGACCCACTTGTAATTCCTCTCAAGGCACGCAACGGATCAGACTGACTCATATCTTGTGAATAAGTACGTCTTTTTCGGCTTGTGGAACCAGACTTGACAGAGTTGGAACCAGACTTGACAGAGTTAGCCACGGACTCATCTACTGCTTTTGCTCTTCGGGCTTTTCGTTCCGATCGACGCCTTGATCTCACAGCTACATCAGGGAATTCTGAGGGAAGAAGTTTAAGTTCCTCACTAATTGGAAAGAAATCATCTTCCTTAATAATGGGGTATTGCAATGGAAAGTTTCCCCACAACTCAGTTGCAGCTGTTGTTAAATCTCCAGCTACACCAACTCGTCTTATTTCTGAAACCGTATTAGATTTAGATGGGACAACTGCAGCTTTGCCATCTGCTGTTATTGAGCTTTTATGGCTGACCATCATCGCTGCTTCCTTTGCTACTCGGACAGCTGACTTTGCCAGAGCAACTGCTTCAGCAGAAGCAGCAGCAATAGTGGCCTCTTCACTTGTAAGAATAGTTTCTGTAGCCAAACTTGCTCCAAAGTTTACCTGCAACAGCAAGCCCAAGCGAATTATTTAAGATGAAGACGCTGATTAATGGACATAGACATGATAATTTGTAATAAATAAGGGTCAACAGAATGAGAGCAAAATAACATGGCATCTTGTAAACACCCCCACTATAATAGCTTCAAGTTGATATGAGAACTCAACCCGTACCACAGTATTACCTAAAAATGAGCTCAAATGGGCCTGCACTAAAACAAATTAAGAGCTGCTCATTACCTACGTCATGCAAATTAATGTCTGAAGTCAGTCAAACATTTGCTTCACTAAAGTTCACACAGAACAAGTGAACAACATTACCTTTTTCTTAAAACTTCTAAAGATGAAGAAAAACAAAACCAAAAACAAAGAAAGGAACATAGGAACCTCAATTTTGTTCAACCAAAACAGTTGGAGGCTACAAAGTCACTGTCTGTCCAAGAATTTACCAGTTTCATCATTCCATAGCTTTTGATAGACCAGTTCGTACCTCTGTGGGTGGACCAACCGTGCCTACATATGTCCAAGGTCTGTCTGCAGCAGCTGGATTTGGTTTATCATCTAAATAGAGTAATAGCAGCTTTTCCACATCAATCGCAGTTGTGGTGGCTGTTGAGGTAGGTGGTGATGCAGTGGATAACAAGCATTGTGCCCGAAAATAGATTGACTCTTTACATTTTACTGCAAATTTCATGGAACAACAATGAATCAATTACTCCACAGGCAACAGAAAAACAAGCAAAGCCTATAAGACATACCCCACAGTCCACTAAAAGATATGGTTCTTTAGTTTCTCAATTACTACAAAATCTACGACTTCATATGCAACTAGAGAAACTATGAATACAACTTTCAAGTGATAAATTTTATTGTTTGGCTACAAGTACTAAGGAAATCAATTGGCTGTATTTAAAGCTGTTCCTTAAACGCACAGCAAATATACTAACGAATTCGCTTTCAAGTTCCATGTGAATAACAATTAACATGCATATTCAAAATAACAAGGAAAACAAAGTGTCGGATAATGGAAAAGGTAACAAAATCAAAGCTAAACTTAGTCGTATACTACATAAGATGAGCCCAACTGGTCACAAGCATAATCCAACAAAACAAATCAATGGTTTTCCTAATCAACCTTTCGCAATGAAGAAATTAGGCATGATCAGGCTAACACTTCGATCAATATTCAACAAAAGATCTGAGTAGCGATCCTCTATGGGTCTCTCGGACGGCGACGAGGTCGGCTTTCGGTAATGGTTTCTTTGCCCTGTCTCTCTCTCTCCCAAGTCTCTTTTTTCCAACCCCCTAACCCGCGTCGCCGGCTCTGATCTCGGCCATGCCTCCTTTGCTCATGTGGGTTCTCCGGTTGGTCTTCTGTTGGGTTGACCAATCTTGGCTTAACGGCATGGAGTTCTGCTTGGTGTCGGGTGGTGCGGTTGGCGTTGGCTCCCACCGTGGCCATTGTTGGATGGTCTGGTCCTCGCCTAACGGCTTGGTGAGCATCCGTGGCAGGTGGTTTGGTGTTGGGTTTCGTTTTGTTTCCTTCATTTGGGTGGCCAATGGCGGTGTGGTGGTTTTCGGAGGAGGCTAAACGGTGGTGGTGGTGGTTTCTCCTGTCGGATCTGGGCTGCCGGCGGTTGTTTAGGGTTAGGTTTTGGGTTTTCTTTGGGCTGTGCTTTCATTGTATTATTTGGGCTTTTTAGGCCTTTTCGGGTGTTCTTGAGCTTCATTGTTTCTATTTGGCTTTTTAGGCCTTCAGGTGTTATGGGCTTTGCCCGTTGATGTATTTCCAACTTTTGGTTGGAACCCCTTTCCCCGACTTGATGTACCCTTGTCAAGTTTTAATAAAATTCTTTTGCCGATCAAAAAAATATATATATTCAACAAAAGATCCAAAGGATTCCCTGAATGATTTACCATAAACAAATAACTACGTAGTTTTGTAAGCACGTGCTAGCCAACCAAATTCTTGGACACAAACTGCAAAAGTGATGGTCATGATTTAATCTGATTTTGTGAGTCCTTCATGAGATAAATCATGTACGCCAACATGATCAGTTTTGGCCTAATTCTTGGGTCTGAGTAGCACTGCTCTACAACAAATCAACACCATAGTTATGTGAATTAATTTAGTTGAGGCAATATTCATGTCCATGTGCACTTCATGATAAATACTTTTCCCAAAATATACATCCACTGACATAGCCAATTGTTCTTGACGGTGGAAGTTAGTACTTATGGGGATCCCAAAGAGAAAAACATCTACGTAACTGGAAACAGAATGTGTCTATTAAGGGCTGTTAATATAGTTTGTAAGATTCAACACTTGAAATTTGTTTCTCTTTTCTTGTATCTGAAAGCAACCAAAAAACTAGGAAATTAAAGCTAAATAATCATCGCTCGACAAACCCCCACGTAATAAGAGCCTGTTTGGTTGCAATTGGGTGTCACTTTATAAATAACCCATAACTTGTTCAAACAGCCCATTTGGCACAAGTGACTTGGTGAGAAAAAGATTAATAACTCATGATTGGAATTCACATGAGGTGAGAAAAGAAGAGAAAGGAAAACTCCCTTAATTACTCAATTTTGTTGCTCATAAAAAGCATTGAGAATTGGTGAGAATGGGTTAGAAACACATTTGATTGGTTTGTAGTCTCTGAGATTCCAAATCAAACACAATAATGAAGAAAAATAAGAGTGACCACGGCCCTATCTCTCATGCTTTCTTTTGTAACTCATTCTAACATAAGTGAGAAAACAAAATCTTTTTCTTTCTCTTTTTCCTCCCCCATGTGAGAGCATAACCCTTTCTTTCATTTTCCTACCACACCAAACAAAATCTAATTGAAAGCTAAACAAATCTGCTAAGAGGGATATAAACAAACAAATGTGAACGAAATTGACAATTGCCAATAAAAACAGGAGCTGTACCATCCCAATTCCAATCCCATTTCAAATGAATAATTCTATTACCATTTTAAACCCAGAAAAATGAAGCTTTACTATTGCAATTCTAATCCCATTTTGAAATGAAAGATAAAAACCCATAAAACCGAAACTTTACCATCCCAATTCTAATCCCATTTTAAACCCAGAAAAATGAAGCTTCGTCATTCAATTGTAACACGATTTTAATCGAATTCAGACAAAAAGAATGCCTAATCAGTTGCACATATCCGAGAGATATATAGAGTTACTTACAGAGTTGGATAGTGGGGTGGAAGTGGGTTTTGGGATGGAAAGAGAAAGTTTCCGGTAAGCACTTGAACTGCGGCAGCAGACACGACATTTTTTCAATTTGTATCTATTCATACATATAAGAAGTGTGACTATGTGTTATATGAGCATGTCTATATATCAGTCTACAACAGTGCTTGTAGATGAGAGAGAGAGAGAGAGAGAGAGAGAGATGTGCAGAGAATGTGATAAAATAATGGATAAGGAACAGAGGGAGAGGAGATGGATGCTTGAGGAGGAGGAGGAGAACAACGTCAACGAGGGATGAGGCTTCTTACTGGTCCAGCCCATATCTTTTTCTCCGCTTTGGGCCTAAAACCCACTCGATTAAATAGTAGGACACTTTGAACCAGGCTTAAATCCGATTGGGCTTTGTAAGAAACCCACCTACAAGAAACGGGGATTTTTTGCGTCCATAAATGTCCGTCGCAGTAAGTTTTTGCGTGGGTAAATTCCGTCGCGAATAATCTGCAGGCATTTACGATGGTTAACATTAGCGACTGAAAATACATTAGAATTCCTTCTGTCGCGAGAGGATTATGGTCGCAAAAAAATTTCTTCGCAAAAAGAAACAATCGCTTGCGTCCATTTTACCATGTCGCATTGCAAATAGTAATCATGTGCCATCGGGAAATGCCCTCGTCGCTAAAAGCTCCACTTCTTGTAGTTGGATACATTCACTTCATATATTACTAGTATATGAAAAGAACCAAATTGACATTAAATGCGGTAGTGCGGAAGGATTTGAGTCTACTATGGCTAAGTGAGCAAACAACACTTGACAGAGCTCAATGAAGAAAAATTATTCATGTAGCCGACCCCAATTAATTTGGGACATAAAACTCAGTTTGGTTTGGTTTATATGAAAAGAACCACATTTCTGGTAGTTGAAACTAAATTCTAGCCCTTAAATAGCTTGCACTAATTTGAATGTTTTTTTTTTAAACATAGGAATAGCTTGTTTTTAAGGTATTATACTTTTAGAACTCAACTAAAAAATTTCGTATCTGTCTCTTCGAGAAAAATTAGAAAGGTAAAAATAATAAAGGATGAAGTTAAAACAATTCAAAATAAAAATGAATAAAAAATTCTCTTCGAACCAATTTTATAGTTAGCATTTTCTAGTTGATTATAATTGTTTCTTTAGAGTATAGGAATAGCGGTTTTAGTAGTCCCTTAATACCTTTTCTTATTAAGGGTAAGCTTCCCAAAAAAATTTATGAGAAATTCCTTAAAATCTAGGTGGTGATTTGATAGGAAATCCCATTTTAGCACCTAGATTTTATGAGATTTCTTATAAAATCTACGTGTTAAAATGAGAAATCACATAAAATCTTTTGACAAACTGAGCCTAATTTATTAACAGTCAAGCAAGCCTTTCACCTAACTACCACACGAAAAAGTGTCCGCCGAGCCCCTCTCTTTGTTTCAATGAAAGCCTTAATGCTTGCGTTCTATGGGAACATTTTGTAGGAGTAAAAAACTACTAGTAATAAAGATTTATAAAAACTGATAGAGAATAAAAACGGGCCTTAAGGTTTCTAATATTTTCACTTACCTCCCATACTTTTTATGAAATCGCAATAACCTCCCCTGTTAGCCTTTTCTAATGGATGCCATAACGGAAATTGGTAGATGGCATTTTTAACATTGCTTAATATGGAAATTTATATCGGTTAAGTAATGTTCCACTATAAAATTGTTCCACTGCAAATATTCAAATAAATTATAATCACAATAAATCAATTTTTTACAAAATTCAAATTTTTTAAAAAAATTAAAAAAATGCCTGTACATTTTGGGTTGTTTTGCTCTTGTTAAGTTTTTTTTAAATGATGTAAAAAAAAAAAATCTTTTAAATTTTCTCGCCTATAAGAATTGAAACGTTAATCTTTTTTTACCTAAAATTAAAAAACTTCAAAACAATACAAAAAAGGAAATATAAAACATTTTACATCTTCAGGTTGTTTGACTTGTTTTAACAATATTTTAAATATTTTTTTGTTTAAATTTGAATCATATGTCTTTTTCTTAGACATTTCTAGGTTTCTCTTGTTGAGAAGCATCAAATGGTAAGCTTGGCTTGCTCAAGCGGAGCTTTGGAAAGAAAGTAACCAGGGAATTCATAGACTAATCTTCTAATCCAGCTCGAGAAGTTTTTTTTTCTTTTTTAACTAACATTGAAAAATGAAAAAAAAAACTATTATTTTTTATACAAAAAGTATATGTTTTGTTCCTAGTTTTTTAAATCAATAGCTAGGAAAAAAGTTAGAATCATAAGCAATTCTAAATGGTAGATTGAGTTAATTATATTTTCTAAAAGTGGTGCAGCAGTAGCGTAATACTCGAAACATACATGAAAAGGAAAAAAAAAAAACGAATTAAAACGCAATTTTTCTCGTTGAACCGTTAGTTAGGCCCCGTTCCACTAACTAAAAAAATCAAAAGCCAGTTTATTACGATTTTCGAGACAGGTCATCCCCTCACAATACATCACATAAAAAATCACAAAAAGTCAACGCGTATTTCGAACTCTCACATAAAAAAATTAAAAAGCCAAAAAACTAAAAAAATCAAGTTAGTGGCACACCCCTAATCTAACGGTCAACTAACAGAGAGGGAAAACTGAAATGGAAAAGGGAGGCTAGTGCTATTTCGGATAAAGCTTGGAAGTCAGCAGGCGAAAAAGCTTTAGAAGCCCTAGTTGTCACACTATTCCTTGTCACTACCCCGTCATGATAGCCAAACCCAAGGACAAAAAAACCCTGGTTCAGAAGATTCTCTCTCTCCCTCTCTCTCTCTCAATCACTCCGGAGACACTACTCCAAATAAATACTCGACAGTCGGTAAGTTTGTTCATCCATCCACCTCAACAATCAGCTTTCTAGAGAGAGAGAGAGAGACTGTCTGACGATGTCTTCGATTCGAGGTTTCGTCAAGGGTTGCAGGGTCCTAATGGCCGCATCAACGAAGGCCGCCGTCGCACCCAAACCCCCCTCCGCCGCTGCCGCCAAACCCAAGCCCAAGCCGCCGTCCTCGAAACCTTCCAAGAAACCTCCATCATCGCCGTCGGAGCCCCGCAAACTGACCCGACCCACCGGTATTCTCAAGATTACGCCGATCTCGCCGGCACTCCGCCAGTTCATTGGAGCTCCGGAGGCCTCTCGCACCGACGCCGTTAAGAAGATCTGGGAGTACATCAAACTGCACAATCTTCAGGTCTATCTCTATTCGATCTGTATGTGTTTAAGGGTTTAGTAGGGACTTAAGTGGGTTGGGGAAAACCCTAAAAATCAAGGAAAGGAAAAATGAACATGCAGAAACTTTGGTGTAGAATAGAGGAGGTATAAATGTAGATAGGGCAGCACACAGACCGAGCAGTTCACGAGCAGCTTGAGACTCGATTCAGTAGTAAACTAGTCGAGCTTGAGCTTGAGCTTGAGTTTTAAGGTCGCTTAGTAATCAAATGGAGCTCGAGCTTGATTATCTGGGCTCGAGCTAGATTAGGTCATCTATTTATGTGTAGAGTGTTTGAAGGGTTTTCAAGGAACTTAGTGGGTTGGGGGGGG
>JAXBDA010009824.1:0-11719 GCA_036023075.1 Gaultheria prostrata
CGATTAAGTAGGAATCATCAGCTGCTAGGGCTCGAAATGGACGACGAATGCTTCTGGATGAGATCGACGGGCTCTTCTCGTCGTCAATGGTTATGTTTAGAGTTTTTTCTGGGACGGAAGGTGAAGATGCGAGGGGTAGTTTAGGCAGAAAAATGTTCGTGGAGTTGGATGAGTGTTTTAGGTCGTGGGTTGGAGCGCGCGGAGCATGGGCCTCCAAAATGGACCGGCCTGTCATTTACCCTTTTATGGAAATGCCTGACCACAACATTAAAACTTGACTTCGAAAAATCAACTAAATTGGCCCTCGATACGTATAGCAAAATTTAAATCTTGGTTTATAATGTGGACAGCGTGATTCTATCAATAATTTCAAATTTAAACTGTCAATTACTATTTATCTTACAGTCAAAAATTCAATTTTCAGTAATCTATCAATGTCCCATCAAACTTATTTTTTTCATGAATATACTACTCGCGGGTCCAATTAAATGAATGGTTCATATTACTTTAATGAACGCAGGGTGAGACCCACCATGACAGTGGCAGAAAACCCACAGTTTCCAAAGCAGGTGGAAAGAACGTAAAATCATTTGACTAGAGAGTTGGTACAAGTACATGGTTGGGTTACTTGGGTATAACAACTACTTTAGCCTATATACATGGCCAACATGGTTAACCAGCCCCAACTTACCATGGCATGCTTGGAATTTGGAAACTGGGAACAAGTTCGTTACATATAAAGAAGGAATAGTAATAATGATGATAATACGGTTATGCTATAGAGACGGTCTGGTGGGTTGTCAATAACGGAAGAAGGATATAAATCTGTGTAGTTTTCGATACACTTTTAACAAAAAATATCTCCTGAATGTGAAAGACTACTCTGCCTCTGCGTATGGTTGTTTTGGGGTTTTCATGGAGGTATAGAACATGTCGAATTTGTGATTGTAAATATAGGGGGCGCTTCTAGTCCGGGCTTCAGATCTCCACGTTCCCGATTTTTTTTTATGATTCGAATCGTCCAATGTGTTTAAAACGTGTTTTTAAGGGCCCCGGATAGAAATCATCGAATTTGTGATTATAAATATGTATTTACATATGAAAAAATGAGTTGAAGCTTAAATAAAAGAATATAAGAGAAAGCAAGACAAACTCTTTAGCTGTGTCAAAGCACTCCTAAGACCAATAATGAAAATATCGGTGCCCCAGTAGGCCAGTAATGTGCCATTTTCACAGCTAAAAATGGTTGCAGCCATATTGCCATTTTCACCCAAAAAAAAGTCTGCACTAGCCATTTCTGCCATGTCACCTAAGCCAACTACCAAAAATGGGTCAGCTATCTCTGTACCTTTAACATATGACATTATCTGCTAGGGCACTACTCGGTATCTTCGGTGGATCTTCCATTGTTTTCGCTGCCACGACTGCTCGGTATCTTCTTCCATGTCCTTCTCCGGCTGGATTTCTGATGGGCTCTCTGGCTTTTGCTTAACGGCAAGGGGTTGTGTCTATGGTTTTGGGATGCTGTCGTGGTCTCCCTCTACGGTTTTTGTTGGGTACCGTGGATATTGCTTAACAGCTCAGTGAGCTTCCGAGACAGTCTGGGTGTTTTGGGCTCGTCGACTGCGTCTCCCTCATGGTTAACCAATGGAGGTTTGGTGGTTTTTTGTGTTGATGGTGGCTGACGGTGGTGGGGTTGGTGGCTGTCAGAAGTCATGGCGGTTGACGGCAATGGCGGATGTTTTGCACTTGGGTTAGGGTTAGGTTTTGGGTATTCTTGGTTGGGCTATTGCTTATTGTATGATTTGGGCTTTTAGGCCTTCAGGTGTATTTTCATTGTTTTATCCGGGCATTTTAGGCCCATGGGTGTTCGGGCTTTGCCCTCAGGCTCTTCCAACTGTTGGTTGGATCTTTTCCCTCTCTTGATGTACCCTTTATCGAGACTCTTTAATAAAATTTTGTTACCGATCAAAAAAAATTTGCACCACTTAGCAATCTCTATTTACCCTAAACTTACTACTTTTAAAATGGTAATTTTTAGTATGTTCTCGAGATTTGCAACACGCTTAACCTACTCACGTTTTAAGAAAATTCAAATTCCTGCTTTGGACACTATGGGTACTTCTTGGGCATGTTCTCTTTCCACGTTCTGGTTTCTTCAGTACACATTAGCCCCAAGCAAATCAACATAGAAGTGTTTTCAAATCAGGATATGTACCGTGTATCGGTTCTTTCATTGTATAAATTGTATCGGATACGTATCACGTACTTAAGATACGTTTGATGGAAGAGTCGGAGTTTCTAATGTTTAATTAGACAAGATTTTGGGGGAAGGAGAAATAATTAAGGCAAGGGTAAGGGAGGAGGGTATTTATATTACACTTAAACTCAAAATTCTTTTTTTGGCTTGGTACAAAATGACTAGAATTCATCTCTATTTATACTACTCCATGGATTGGTCTAGTCCAAAGATATTTTCATATAAGATAAACTTTGAAGTAGATTCTAGAATTACAAATGTGACTAATTCTCACCAAAAAATCTAGATATTTCACAAGGATATCGTAGATTTTTCTAGAAGATAGATATTATAGAGCTTGTAAAAACTAGATATTTATGTCTACTTCAATACTATCTTTCATCTTTGAACTTTGTCAAAATACTAAATCTAGTTTATTTGGACTTCGATAATATTTGGACTTTATTTTTCTTGTGCCAAAATACTAAGTCTAGTTTATTCTTCAACAACAATAATCATAATTGGGCCACTTAAAATAGGCCGGAGGGAGTAATAAGAAGTGTCTGCTTTATTAAAATCTAAAATCTTGAATCTGAATTTACAGTAAACAGTACCACCTGTTTGATGAAATAGTAAATTTACCCACGAAAAACGTGACAGAGAGCAAGGGAACTGGACCAACTAGTTTATGGAGAGAAGCAGAGCAGTTCCTGATATTTCATTAATCCAGTTCCACAAAACCTTGGCCAGCCCACAATTTTGAAGCAGAAAAACATGCAAGAGCATCCCCAGTTTGACTACGGAAATGCATGACCAAAAAAATAAAACTCGACTTCGAAAAATCAACCTAATTGCTTCGATACGTATAGAAAAATTTTAAATCTTGGTTTATAAAGTGGACAGGGTGATTCTATCAATAATTTCAAATTTAAACTGTCAATTACTGTCTATCTTACAGTCAAAAAATTCAATTTTTGGTAATCTATCAATATCCGATCAAACTTATTTTTTTCATGAATATCCTACCTTGCATATTACTATAATGAACGCAGGGTGAGACCCACCATTGCAGTGGCGGAAAATCCACGGTTTCCAAAGCAGGCCGAAGAATGTAAACTCATCTGACTAGAGAGTTGGTTCAAGTACATGGTTGGGTTACTTGGGTATAACAACTACTTTAGCCTATACATGGTAACCACCGGTTACTAAGCAGCCCAACTTACCATGGCATGCTTGGAATTTGGAAACTGGGAACAACTTCGTTACATATAAAGAAGGAATAATAATAATAATGATGATAATACGGCTATCCTATAGAGACGGTCCGGTGGGTTGTCGATAACGGAAGAAGGATATAAATCTCTGTACTTTTCGATACACTTTTAACAAAAAAATATCTCCAGAATGTGAAAGACTACTCTGCGTATGGTTGTTTTGGGGTTTTCATGGAGGTATAGAACATGTCAAATTTGTGATTGTAAATATATATTTATATACAAATCAAGAAAAGAAGTTGAGGCTTAAATAAAAGAATAGAAGAGAAAGCAAGACAAACTACTTTGGCTGTGCCAAAGCACTCCTGAGAGGCTGAGACCAAGTCCAGTGGTGGCAAAATAGCTCCAAGTCATTGCCAACAATTAAAAAAATCGGTGCCCCAGTAGGCCAGTAGTTGTGCCATTTTCACAGCTAAAAATGGCTGCAGCCATATTGCCATTTTCACCAAAAAAAAAAAAAGTCTGCACTAGCCATTTCTGCCATGTCACCTAAGCCAACTACCAAAAAGGGCAACCTATGACATTATCTGCTAGGGCAGTGATAATGCCACGATGCAAAATTTTGCTAGCAAGATAGTACTTCTTTTGCGAACACAAGACACAAGCACAAAATTCTAACCATTTGTCGATATAAGATTTGTGAGTAATTATATAGAGAGCTAGAAAATGGGTGTTAGGAGAGTAACTGCTACAGTAACTTTTTTCTTTTTTTGATCAAATAAGGCTAACTATTTGTCGATCACAAGATTCACCAACTTCTGGTTAGGTCTTGTTTGGTATGATTGTTTCTTCTACAATTGTAAGTTTCTTTTCACAAATGTGAAACAAGCATTTCCAATCTTTTCCGAATACAGAAACTTCAAAATAAAACAGTTTGAAAGTGTGATAAGCAAACAGATATACACTGGCCACCCTGATAATAAAAATTCCGACATAAAGTGGTTGTGTCCACCAACAATGTACTTCTATTAGTTTGAGTCATCAATAATCAGGAATGGAAGTAAAGCGAAACCCTGCAGCACCCCTCCATGAGTAATATGCTAGTCGAGTCTCATAAAAACCTGCAGTCGTATTCGGATCAATATTTATAATCAGCAGTTTCTCCAGTGACTGATGGGAAAGAAGAGGATACAGCATGCACAAGTACATTGAACAATTACCAAAGCTATTTCAACATCATTTCCATAGTTGTTAAAAACTTACGATACACGATACGTATCCTACGATTCGTATCGTCTCCTTTGATAAACGATACGTATCGCACCCTGTATCCTTGTTGTATAGAAATCCTACGGTATATATGCGTATCCTGATTCGGTATGTATCCCACGATTACTCATTGGGAAAAAGTCTAACCTTATTTTAAGAAGCGGAACCCCAAACACATTAATCTATGCCATTTGATCTAATTATGCCACATTCGACCCGTTTGATAGAATTACAACCTCTATGTAATGCTTGAATAGAAAGAAAGAACCATACTTCGATTGTGTTTTGTCCGAAGCATATAAGGGCTCTTCTTTCTTTTTTTTTGGGTAAATTAAGGGCTCTTCTTTTATTTCTATAACTAAGCAGCAGGGAGGCTCAATGTGAGATCCCAGTTGAGAGACTTGAAACTTTGCATCTTAAAAACTTTTTCTTTTAAAATGTAAGCATAATTTATTGGTGTTTTTAGGTATAAGTATTTTTTAATTGAATATAAATTATGATTATTGTTGTTGAAGCATAAACTAGATTTAGTATTTTTGGCACAATAAAAAAAAAAGTTCTTCACAAAGCCCAAAGATGGAAGATATTTAATGAATGAGACATAAATATCTAGTTTCTAGAAGCTCTAGAGTATTATCTTCTAAAAGTTCTAGAATATCTTTGTGAAATATCTAGATTTTTTGTGCCTCAAAGTATATCTTACATGAAAATATATTTGGACTAGAGCCTTCCATGGAGTATAATAAAAAGGGATGGGTTCTAGCCATTTTGTGGCAAGCCAAAGAAAGAGTTTTGAATTCAAGTGTAATACAAATACTCTCCTTTCCCACTTTTGTATTAAGTACTTCTCTCTTTTCCAAAATCTTGTCCAGCTAAACATTACAAACTCCTATTTTTCCAACAAATGTATCTTAAGATACCCGATACGTATCTCGATACGATTTATAGAATGAAGAAAATGATACTCCTACATGATACGCATCCCGATTTGAAAACACTAATCATTTCACACAACTTTTAAGTGAGAAGGAATTCCATTAACATAGACTACATATGATCAAATAAGCGCCCCTTAATCTCGATTTGAAAACACTGATCATTTCACACAACTTTTAAGTGAGAAGGAATTCCATTAACATAGACTACATATGATCAAATAAGCGCCCCTTAATCTCTGTTGCCTTAATTCAGTAATTCAGGCACAAACAATCCTGAAGAAACTCCACATCTTAAATTTAGAAGCCACTTGCAGTTCACTACTCGATGGGAACTTAAGATGGACACTATTTTTCAAGCACCATATAGTCCATGAAAGAAAATAGTATATCTATGCAGGCGTGATTCTTAGCATGTTCTCGAGATTTGCAACATGCTTAACCTACTCACGTTTCAAGTTAATTCAAATTCCTGCTTTGGACACTATGGGTACTTCCTAAGCATGTTCTCTCTCCACGTTCTGGTTACTTCAGTACACATTAGCCCCAAGCAAATCAACATAGGAGTATCAAAGACAAATCAAAAAGTACCAGCTCATTAGTTTAACTTGAGCAACTAACGACATGTTTTAATGCCATGTAATAATTGACACGTTTATTATGTTTCCACTTTCCAGCATACCAAGACACGACGTTTACACAACAAAATGAGGACCCAGGATAAATTGTTTTAATTCAATGAATGGTTCATCAAGGAGCAAATAAAAAGTGATCCAAGTTCAGACATACATGCTATTTGAACATACCTGGGAGGAAGGTGAGAATTCCTAGTCCCAAAAGGCCATAACCTTGAGACCGATCTCCTCCCATGTGGCCTGTGAAGATGAAGTAGGAGAGAAACAGAAGCACACATCCAAGAGAAAGCAAGAAAAGTGCAAGCCCAATGGATTTCCAAGGAATTTTGTCAAAGGCCTTAGGTGCATAGTCATATCGAGGATCGTACCCACCAGTAACATATTCATCTTCATCAGCAGCAAGACGAGTATAACGAACGTTCCGCTTGGTTGCCATAGAAGTATATTGCAACTTTTCTAGTTCTTGATAAAGGTGTGCCTATGAATACCTTCAGCCCTGCAAACAACCCCCCACGCTACTTTAGAAACAAAGGAATAAAAAGAGAATATAAACAGAGTGCCATGAGAGTAATAAAGGTGGGCCAAAAGGTTATATTTTTTATTAACTGATGCACAGGTTAAAGAGAACCGAAGAGATAAACATAGAGAACCGGCTAAGTAAAAGATAGAAAAGCCAGAAGGCAAGGCAATTCAGTAAACATAGAGCATACGGAAAATTGATTCTCTCCTAACAAGAAGTGCAAGACTTGTTACAATGTAGAATATGTAAAACACCTACTTAGCCTTCAATGTCTTCTGCTTAACAAGTGCATGACTTGTTACAATGAAGACTATGTAAAACACCTAGTTAGCCTTCAATGTCTTGTTCCCATTTTCAATAAACACCTCCACAGTACCCAACAAAAGAGATGACTTATGACAAATCGGTGCTTGGTTGGAATTGTCTAGTCCTCGTACTTCAGCCTATTTGTGGTTGTTAAGTTCTTGCCTTGGTATTAAACTAGTGACACAGATCACATCATACAAAAATGATGCAATCCAATACTGATCCAACAAAAGTGATGAACTAAGAACAATTGGTGCTTTGTTGGAATTGTCTAGTCTTCATAAATCAGCCTATTTTTGGGTACGTTCTCGCCGTATTTCTGAAAATAGTGATACAGAATCACAGATCACACCATACCAACATGGTACAATCCGATACTGATCCAACCTACCATAAAAATAGAAGTAGAGTAGAATAGTACTAGTAGAATCTTATCGCAACAATTAAAATTGTAGAAGCTTTGTTTTTTTGCATAAGTACCGAATATATTGAAAAGGAGTCAAGGGATGCCACCCATGTACAAAAGAACAGGAAAAACAACATGCCAACGGCTGACTGCATTAAAGAAGAGACCAATCAAGGAAAAAACTATACACTGCTCTAAATGCCTAAAATGTCAAGGAGTCGATCCACAGTTGGGTTGCACTCCCTCAACTCGCAACTAAACAAACTAGAAAAGAAAAGACTCTTAATGTTAAGCAACAAAATTGTCTCCCCATCAAATGATCTCCCTAGACTCCGAACTAAAATTGTAGGAAGTAGAACCTTACAGTTCAGACTATTGGTAATTTTGTTTCGATCTCTCTAATTTGTAGGAAGTAGAATCACACACATTAGGTCAAATGATAAATAAAGATCACATATGTACCCAAAAAAAAAGGAGATAAATAAAGATCAAATTCAATAAATCAACAATAAATCAATAATTTGCACATTTTAAAACTAACTTTTACATATTCAGCTTCTTGCCTGAACCTAAATTTGGTCAAATCGTGAAAAAGAAGTTGAATTCGAAAATCATGATCCAAGAATTCCAGGGTTGGCCCAGGATAGATTGTTTCAACCCCCAACATCGCATGTTTAAGCATCTAAAATTAGCACACAAAAAAGTGCAATCAGAGATATAGACGACGACGACGAGAGAGAGAAAAGGGTACCTGTTCGATTTTGGGCCGGTTCTGATCTTGTAGAAATTGGATATATGTGGCGATGAATACAAAGAAAACCCTATTATTGGATCCTTGTGTTAAATTACTCCTGCTAATTGGAACTTCTTCGATTCAAAGTCACATGAATTCTAATTTAATCACAGTTTTCAGGAGAGATAAAGATCGGATGAACTCACCGATGTCAATAGCGGCAATGGATGGACGTGGGACGACCGGCGTAGAAAATCGGAAATGGAGTGAGAGGTTTGTTTCGCACCTAACAATTGGGAAGCCGAAGATGGATACTTGGATTTTTCATTTCGGATCAGGCATTTGGTGACTGTGATGGTCGTCGTTTTGACCAATCCATGGTTTTAGCCGGGTTGTCAACGGTCCGGATTTGTATGAATCCGAGGACCAAATCAAAAATTTACGTTCCGATGAAATGCAATTCGTGTCCAAACCAAAAGTCTACGGTCCGGTTTCGAAGCAATTAAAAAACTCACGGTTCGATTTACGGTTTCTCCATGGATTATTACATTCCACTAAATAAAAAAAGAAATTCCACTTTTGCTTAAAGAAAATAGTTAAACTCATAACAACAATAACACTCGTATGACTCTCAAAAGCTCTTATCGACGCTACAGTAACTACACTAACTCAACTCATAACAAAAAAGTGGCATGTCTTAAGCATATAAGATAAGAAAAACCTGAGTTTATCTTTTCATGTTCAATCAGTATAAAGTTTTTTTCATCCCGGGGACCGGCCTAACCTAAGTAAAGGCACCTTTGAGCTGGGACTACTCTGTTATCTTACATTCTTCACTCGCATTAGAGACAGACAAGCAAATTGCAATCTTGTGCTCCAGTACACGGAACACTAACTTCATTCGCATTATATATATTTTTTTTAATTTTTAATTTTTTTTAATTTATTAAATTCTCACGGTCCGGTTCGGTTTATCCACGGTTCTTTTACAAAAATTCATGGACCGAACCGCGAAGCACGGTTTTCTAATTTTTCAATCCGTGTCCGGACCATTAATCCACGGACCTAATCCAAAACATGCGGTTCGGTTCGGTTCGGATTCACGGTTCACGGATTTTTATTGACAGCCTCAGTTTTAGGGTGTGTAGGGAGGCAAACGAGTGGAATTGAGCCAAGTTCTAAAATGTTGAAATTCGTTTATTAAGTTTTTAATGGAAATCGAGTAAGCGAATTCGAACCGAACTCGAGCTGCATAAAAATTTGATGAGTTGAGCTCAGACCGAACTTGCCTAGTTTGAGTCAAACTCGAACTTGTTCACAAACTTTTAACAAGTTAAAATTATTAGATATTTAAAATGCCATACATGTCTAGAACTTAAAATAAAAATTTCATTTCGTACATATGTATAATTATAAAAATATACTAAAATTTAAGTTTATAATACTTTTAATAATGGGGCCAGTTCCGTGGACACACATTTTGCACACATATTTTGATACTCCATCTCAGCCCTTGAGATGGAGGGCTGAGATTAAAACTTAAATCCCAATCCTTATCTCAGTTATCACGTGCTCTCTCTCTCTCTCAAACACCGCTGTAGCTTAATTGGGAACAACAGTAAAATGAATTACAGAGTAGTTTCTCGCCGGACAAACTACAATGACGTTAACATTAAGCAAACGTCACGATGGAAGCCGATGGAATCGTTTCACTGCCTCATTAATAAGTGATGAATTTTTTTTTTTCCTAAGCAAATTAATCAGTGATGAATTACAGAGTAGGTTTCAGAAAAAATTGGTGTTATTCAGATTTTTGCTGGTTTTCAGAAAATTCAAATGTTTTTTAGCAATTGATGAAATACCAATATCAAAAAGCACTCTTTTAGTGGGGATTTGAATTCCTCGCTCCCTAAAGGAACTAGATCGTGCTGTTCATTATCTCCCGTCCTCATTCCGACGCCTCCTTGCCGCCGACCACAATCACACAACGGAAACCACCGTACAACCTCCAATTTTCAGAAAGAGCAAACTTACATTGCGGAGGAATGCTTTGTCGGCTGCCATCGGCAGCCGGGACGGCTGGAAGGTGAGGTGTTAGCGTCACAGAGAGAGGGGGTTCAACAGGTGTAAGGGTCAAAACGTGAGAGAAGGGTTCTTTTTTACTTTTAATCTCAGCCCTCCATCTCAATGACTGAGATGGAGTGTCAAAATATGTGTGCAAAATATGTGTCCACGGAACCGGCCCCTTTAATAATTGATACATGTACAGGTTAAAGAATTTTTGACTTTTTAGATTCCTCTCGTCGAGAGGAACCAATGATCCATAAAATTTTGACGTAAAACTAACGGCTAATCCATAAAATTTTGATGCGAAACTAACGACTGCAAATTTAGATTATTTTTGCCAAAACGCCCCTTAATTAGATGGTTTGGTTTGCAAATTCAGGCTCACCGTTTGGTTCTGAACCGACCTAAATCGCAATTTTGCACATTAATGCAAAACTAAAATTGCAAATTTAGATTATTTTTGTCAAAACACCCCTAATCAAATGATTTGGTTCGCTAATTCATGCTCACCGTTTGGTTCCGAACCAACCTAAATCGCAATTTGATGCATTACATGTAATTGACTTTAGGCTCAGTTTGGAAGTTAGGAAAAAAAAAAAAGAAAGGGAAAAAAAGAATGAAAATTTGAGGAAAGTTTGGAGGAAATTTTTTAGTTCAAATAATTTAGTTTAGTTATTTTTTCTCTCTTTTTCCTCTAAAACAATCAAAGGAAGAGGGAAATTTTTTATTTTTCTTTTCTTTCCTTTCTTTTCCTTAGGTTCCAAACAAAGCCTTATTTATCATATACTTTCATCTTGTTAACACCGATTGTATTAGTGACATTGGAGTTTGAATAGACAATTGTTGATTTAATAAAATTAGTTCAAAATCAAGTTCTACGTTAAAATTTTGGAACTGGCTCCACTCCAGTTTTGGACAATGATCGCAATTGTTCACGTTGTACTTTTCATCGAGAACTTCAACTACATCAAAAATCATGTTGATCGAATACTGGTCAATACTTGAGAAGCACATATTCGTAATAAAAAAAAGAATCACATTATCTCTCTCCACTTTATTCTTCCCCCCTCTCTTAATTTTTTTTTTTTAAAAAATTCTAGAAAATTAGGTTGGGTTAATTTGGAGAATTTTGTCGACAAAACACATTTTTACAAGGTATGTGTGTACTGATTGATCAGCAACCAACTAGCAAAATTTATTAGTGCAACCTCTACTAAACTCTTGACAGATACTATAGTGGACCGACTTCTATCTCGTACCAACATTTGTGATGCAGGGAGGCGTGTTGAAATAAGAACGCGCAACAAGGACAGTCACGAATTTTGTCTGAACTAGAGGTACTCCCTCCTTGAACAAACGATATTGAGTAAAAACTCGATTTTCTTAATTCATAAA
>JAXBDA010009825.1:0-11717 GCA_036023075.1 Gaultheria prostrata
TGCTAACTTACTCGCTTATGTTCGCATATCTTAGTAATGAGAAGGTAGAGCGACTGACATGGGCCTTGGATACCTTAAAGAAGTGGATGGTTGGAAAGGGGGCACCATTGCCATTGTTGTTTGTTTCAGATAGGGATTTGGCACTTCTTAACGCCATTGAAGCATGTTTTCCCATGGCACATCACTTCCTTTGTATTTGACACATAAACTAGTGCGTGGTGAAGAATTGTAGCCATGTGCTTGGTCCGGTGTTTAAAGGCTAGCTTTTTCTATTTGTTGCACTCGCTGATTAGATCATCGACGCCGTCATCTTACCAACAGAAGTGGCAGGCCATGTGCAAGAAGTATATACAATTTCCGCGTGTCCTAAATTACCTTTGGAATAAATGGTTAAGTTCATATAGTGAGCGATTTATTTCAGCATGGACAGATACATGTATGCACCTCGGAAGCCATTGAAGTCAAAGGCATAGTCACTTTATAACTTTACTAATTAAATTCTGTGCATTATTCTACTACACTAAGGGATACATTTTTAAACTTTCCTATTTAAACACAGTGCATTATTCTATTACATGGTGGAGTCTACACATGCGAGGCTGAAGATGTATTTGGGGGATACCATGTCGAACCTACAAACATCTTTTGATAAAGTAGAAAAGATGTTGGACCTTCAGCTCAGGTCTATTCAGAAGTCATTCCAGAAATCGATCAACATTCCACGCCACAAACAATTATGTGATGACATTTTTGATCAAGTAAGGTGTCACATTTCATTAGAGGCAATGGAGTTCATCGATGAGCAGCTAAAATGCGGTAAAGAAGCATCCCCTCTCCTAACCGGCTATTGCAACAGTCCTATCAAAATAACACACGGATTGCCATGCGCACACGATCTTGCATATTATCGTTCCATTGGAGTTGCAATTCCGTTATCCAGTATCCACCCTCATTGGAGTAGGTGGTTCATGCACGCACACGGGTTTGATGACGAGGGAGCACGACCCGACAGGACAACTGAGGTTGTTGATATATTATATGGGATGGATCCACATATGCGAGAGCGTATGATAAACATGATTATTGAGATGACAGATCCATCTCATAGCACTGTTCGAGCCCCAGCATACAACACGGAACATAAAGGTCGACATGCAGGTAGAGATGATCAAAGTAAATGTCGCATACCTTCTTCTGTAGAAGCATCCACTTCAGAATCTGCAACATCGCGAGGGAGAGGGAGAGGGAGAGGTGGGAGGGGGTCTGGGGTTCGCAACACTCAACCGACCTATACTTAATCTCCAGTTCCACCCATCCCTGATCGCTACATTCAGCGATTACCTGAGGATTTTCAGCGTCATATTTCCTACATTGTTGACGTCCAAGCTGACGGTCATTGTGGATTCAGGGCGATAGACGTGCACCTCAGGTATAGTGAAGATGGTTGGGCTCGAGTACGAGTAGAGCTTATGGATGAGATCCAACAAAATAAAGATCTATACAATGCGATTTATCCATTTGACAATAGCGCAGACCAGCTACTAGCGTTACTGCATTATTTCGACTCTCCGACACCATAGCAACATTGGATGCATTGCATGACTTTGGGAGTCGTCATTGCATCAAGGTAGAACCTCGTACGTCATACAATTGACGAGAATGTTGTGGGTTGTTTTACCCACTTGCCATTGAGATCCCCTCCAATTCCAGTCCAAGAGCACCGGGAAATAGCTATTGCCCGTATTAGCGATCACATTTTGCAAGTTTTCTTACACCCTCATTATCCAATACCGCCCATCCCAACATGGTGGTGGGACTATGCATCAAACGAAGCTAAAGGATGGGCTGTTCGTTATGAAATACGTCTGGATTTTTGGTTCGAAGTAATGGGTATAGTGTGGGGACCGCAATTTGGAGGCAATATTGATTAGAATTTGGAAGAGATTAATTATTATTGATTAGAAGTTTTTTATTTATTATTCACTGTTGAATGTGATTGTAATAGGGTTGCATATTGGTGTGCTCAATGGTTGGTCCGGTTTGTGGACTTCTATTTAGCCTCCATGGGGTTCCCAACTTGCTAATTAGAAGTTTTTTTTTATTTCATTGTTAAGACAAATTAACTAATTAAAACAATATAAATTTTGTAAATTTAAAGTCAAATTTAAATGTAATAATAAAAACATAATTTGAGCTAACCAAATTAACATTAAATAAGTAATTAAATAAATAAAGAAATGTATTAACAAATTAATTAAATAAAAAATGAGTCAAGAAAAAAAAAGAGCAAAAAGTGGGGACGGATGTGTTAAGGGGTATATGGGGAAAGGGGTGGGGTCGGGTATGGGGTAGGGTGTGTCAGGGGAGGGGGGAGGATCAACTCTCTTAAAAATATAAGATCAAAATTGCAACTTACCCATGACTACGACTAAAACACTAGATAAGAGCTCGCTGGAAATTTAATGAACGAACAGTCGTGCTACGCTTACTCCCTCCCGCTTACACCCCACCCCAGCTCCTGACGCGTGTCCTATGTCTCTCTTTCCCCCCCCCCCCCCCCCCCCCCCCCCCCTTTTTTTTCTTTTCCCTCCTCCCTCCCCCCCCTCTCTCACTTTCTTTTGCTCTCCTCTACTCACCACCACTTTTCTCTCACTTTTCATTTTTTTAAAATTAAAATGTTTATAACTTCTACTCCCTCCGTCCCAAAATGGATGTCCAAAACCACTATTCACACTTTTTAAAAAAATCATCTATATTTCGTATTTTGTAATACTTTTGACGATTTTAAAAAATTTGTTTAATAAAACCAATCAAGATCTATCAAACAAGATCCATATTACATATATAATTCATCATAGCTTTAAGAAATATAGATCACTTTTTGAGAGGCGTGAATAGTGTTTTGGGATATTCATTTTGGGACGGAGGGGAGTATTTTTATATCCAATGTTGAAAAAAATATACATTTAAAATCTACTCAACGACATCTATCAAATAAGACCAATATTGAATATGAAATTATGAAGTGAAAAAAAAGGTTTTTTGGGTTATAAGCTCTTTTTTCGAGAGCTCGTGAATTTAGCTTGATTTGAGTTCATAAATATTATTAGGTTTAAACTTCACTGGAAAAAAAATGTAAAATCTATGATTTCATTCACTGTAGCATTTCTGTGATTATTAGTATTTGTAATACTATTAGGTTTGAAATTCAATGGAAGTATATAAAATGTATTATTTCATTGGCTTTAGTATTTCTATGATTATTAGTATTTGTAATATTTATGAGCTCAAATCAAGTTAAATTCACGAGCTCAACGTTAGCGAACAAAGAGTATACCCAAAAAATCATTTTTCATACATAATTACATATTTAATATTGGTCCTTTTTTATAGATGCCGTTGAGTAGATTTTAAATACATATTTTTTTAACATTGGATATAAAAAATAAAAGTTATAAACATTTTAATTTGTAAAAAATAAAAAGTGAGGGGGATAGAGGAGAGAGAAAGAAAGTGATGAGAGAGAGAGAGGGAGAGAAAGCATGGGTGTAAACGAAAGGGTGTAAGCGTGTAAACGAGAGGGTGAAAGAGCATCCCCAATGGGATAATCAAACCATCTAAATAACCAAAGTTAACAATGTTTATCCAAAAATTGGCTCACATTGGTATAATTAAAGATAACAACGTTTTAGCCAATAACTAAATTTTGGCATTTGGATAATCAAAAGTAACAACATTTTCTCAATAACCAAAACTCAATAACCAATGTTTGGGGACCACGCCCTATTTGTAAGTTTTTTTGGTAGAATGAATTCAAAAGTAACAACATTCTCCCTCCATTTTTCAAATACTTAACTTCAACACTTAATTTTTTTTGCACTTTCTCTAAAAAATTTGAAATTATCAATAAAAAAAATTTGAAAATATGTTCAAGATTGGTCTCATTTTAAAGGTATTGTGAATATCTTTTAAATGGTACTGATATTATAAAAAGTATATATACAAATTTAAAGTTGTGCTTGTTTTATGAATAAAAATAGAGTAAGTAATACTTTTTTTGATAATAGACACAAAATACCATTGTGACACTCCATATTGTTTAACTTTATAAATGTCTTGTATGGATAATCAAAGTCTGATGTGACAATTTTTGATTATCCAATTTTAATTATATCACTAATGATGGTTTTAAGCGTAACATTTTCGAACTTGAATAGTGAATACTACTTTAAAATCTCGGCTTCGATTTGCTCGTGCGTGGCACAAACTATAATAACCACCTGCGACGGGTCAATGGTCATATACCACCAACGAAAATGCACGGCCAAAAAACAAAACAACTAACCGAAATTAGAAAACGAGGGAAAGAAACCGCAACCATTCTCTCCCAGTTGGATTTCCATTTCCAAATCAATCAAACCACCATTGAAGTTTTTGACTTTTTTTGCTCTTTCTCGAAAACAAAAAGGAAAAAGCCCACCATTTTCCAAATCAATTCACAAAACAGCAATTGCATTTCGACCTTTAATTCTTCAATTTCCATCCCCTTCCTCTTTTCCAATCCAAATCAATTCAAAGAAATCAAAAACCGTATAGATTTTCAAAGAATGGAAAAGACTTACCATTCTCAGAAATCCGGCAGTTTCATCGGCCGCCACGCTCGCAAAAAGAGCGATTTCACCACAAGTCCTAAAACATCCGATGTCTCCTCCACCATCGATATTTACACCGATACCGCCTGGCGAGAAACCGTCGAAAACGTCGACGACCACAACGCCGATGAAATTGCCCTATCCATCGATCAATTCACAGCCATATTATCTTCAATTGATGACAAATCCGATCCGCCTGATGTGCCAAACGATGTCGAAACGTTTTCGAAAATCATCGAGTCGAAAATCGTGAAGTATTACTCGGCAGATGGCGAAAACAAGTTTGGGAAAACAGAGAAGGAGGACTCGTTCTTTTTGGAATCGGTTTTGCGCGTGGTTAAGCTAACCACCGCGTTTGCAGATTTTCCGGCGGGGTGTAAGGCGGCGCCGTCGTTGGATCGGGTGAGCGTGGTTTTGCAGCGAGCGATGGCGTTTTTGGAGGACGAGTTTCGAGATTTGTTGGAAGGATCTAGGGCTTTGAAGGAGGAGGAATCGGGTCGGTACGTTTTGCATGAAGCGGAGGGGAATAAAGGAGGAGAGCGGGAGTTTCCAGGGTATACGACGGAAGCGGTGGCGAGGATGGGTAGAGTCGCGGCGGCAATGGTGGCGTCCGGGTACGGGACCGAGTGCTGCCAGGTGCAAGACAGATCGAAGGGCGGATGCGCCCGGACGATTGCTCCACTCAAATTTTAAAATTTCTTTAGAATCATATAGTATCAGTTTCTCAAAATTTCTTTACAATGACATCAAAATTAAATTATACAATATTTTAAATTTTGTATAACATTTTCGTCCACCTAATATTGAAATTCTGCTTTTGTCTCTGGCCAGGTGTACAGCATCGCGAGACGAAACTCATTCGCCGAAGCGTCGAGATGTACGGAATTTGATACGGTCCCGATTGAAGAAATCCAGAAAATGCAGTGGGAACAATTGGAAGGTGATATCTCGCAATGGATAAACACCGTCAAACGTTGCGCCGCCGTCCTCTTCCCCTGCGAACGGAGGCTCTGCGATACCGTTTTCTCTCGGAATCAAACAATCTCTATTGGCCTCTTCAGCAACCTCGCTCGAGCTGTTATAATCCAACTCCTCAACTTCGTCGATGCCGTCGTTTTAATGCAGCGGTCAGCAGAGAAGCTGTTCAAGTACATGGACATGTACGAGGCCCTCCGCGATTTGATTCCGTCTATTGACAAAACCTGCGCGGAGGAGTCCGGTGGCGAATTAAAATCGGAGATTTCCGCCGCCGGAGACCGCATCGGGGAGGCCGCCGTGCACATATTTTTTGATTTGGAAAACTCAATTAAGGGGGACACGTCGAAAACACCTGTCCCCGGTGGGGCCATCCACCCCCTTACCCGTTATGTCATGAATTATCTAAAGTACGCAGGAGAGTACAAAGATACCCTAGAACAAATCTTCCGGACCAATCACATTCTCGGACAATCATTATCTTCAACCAAATCGGATAAGCCGAACGATAGAGAGATCAAAAACCACAATCCAAACAAGTCAGCGTCGCCGTTTTCAATCCAGCTTATAACAGTCATCGAGCTATTAGACGAAAATCTGAATGCAAAGTCAAGACTATATAGGGACCCCTCATTGCGTTACATATTTTTGATGAATAATGGGCGTTACATACTTCAAAAAATCAAAGGGTCCAACGAAATCCTCCAATTGGTGGGCGACACGTGGTACAGGATGAGATCCACTGTGGTGAGGCAGTACCATAAGAACTACCAAAGGGAGACTTGGGGGAGACTGTTGCAATGTATCGGACACGATGGGTGTCAAGTGAACGGGAAGGTGTATAAGCCTGTGGTGAAGGAGAAATTCAAGAATTTCAATGTCATGTTCGAGGAGATACACAAGACGCAGAGCACGTGGGTGGTGAACGACAATCAGTTGCAATCGGAGCTGAGGGTGTCGATATCAGGGGTGGTGATACCGGCTTACCGGTCTTTTTTGGGGAGGTTTAGGCAGTATTTGGAGTCAGGGAAGCAAGCGGAGAAGTATATTAAGTACCAGAGTGATGATATTGAGTTGATGATTGAGGGGCTTTTTGATGGGAATCCTAATTCTATGGGTAGGAGGAGAACATAGTTTTTTTTACCATTTTGGTTTGAAGAAGAAGAAGAAGAAAGGAGGTGGTGGTGGTGATAGTGTTTTTGTATGCTACATTTAATTTGAGATCTTCATTAATTGATTTTATCTATTTGATGCAATTTTTGAATGTGTAATAATACAGGAATTTTTGGTGCATAATGTTTGTGTTGATGTCAATGCAAATACAGAGGTTTGTGCCGATACCTATGGCAGTCAAAATGTTCCATTATAATAGAGGACTATTGCGCATGCGCAGTTTTATTCACAAGAATCACTACTTGAATCATGTAAACCATTCTACTCTTGGGTCATCCTTTGAAAATCGGTCTACCTTTAACCCAAAACCCAAAAAATAGCCGGTGGAAATAAAAGTGGCACAGTGTTATTCGAGCAATCAACCCCTACCATACCATGAGTAATCTACGTCTTTCGAGAAGGTATTAGGGCAATTGAAGTGGAGGTGTGGGGCCCACCATCTCTATCATTAGCCCGCAATCAGCAATGGACAAATCAGTTGGGCCAGGGTAGAGCTTGACTTTATCGTTCTACCCAGGCCCGGACGCTTGCTAGAAAAGTTAACTGACAGAAAAGCCCGCAAGTGGGCTTGGGCACAAATTTTGGACTGGGAAGCCTGGTCCAACACGAGTCACGACAGTCACCCTTGGCATTGACCCAATCAACAGGCCGAAGCAGCCCTGTCAAGTTGTTGAAGTTGCCTCTTGGTCCAATTGGTGAATTTGGGGACCCAATAGTGGGATACAGGGTCTGTTGTGACCCTCGGACACTATTTTGTGTAGTGTCCCTATTCGACCTTCTACTTCGAGAATACATATCTCGGATTTGTTCAAAGTAATAGATGGTTCAGATTTGTAAGAGTTTGGATTAAATCTGAACTGTGCATTGTTGAAATGAATGATTAGATGGGGGCACTATACCGTATAGTATGTGTCCCCAATTGGTAGGTCAAGTGATGTGCACTTCATTCGGTGATGTGCACTTCGTTCGGTGAGGATTCAGAGTTCGGATTAAAACATTTGATTTTGTTTTAGTTGGGGACGTTCAGTTGATTTTGGGGAACCCTTAGGACAATGTATTGACCCAAGATGCCTGTTGCATCCAGTTTCTTTGGGCTACCCCAATTGTAGAGACTAGGACAATAGAACATCCATTCCTTGTTCTTTCAAGTGAAAAAAATGAATAAATACATCCATAGTGTCACATGATGAACAGGTATTTTGATGATCACATATTACACTGTATCTGATGTAAGATACCTTACTCCTTTGTGACCATTAAAGGAAAAGGAAATTCTCGCGAATTTTAGTAGATTAATGAGCAAACATAACGCTCTAAACGAGATAACATAGTCGTAAGATGGGTTTCTGATTTTGTTCACCTACCTTATTTTCCGTTTAATAAATGGGGAATTCCATAAAATTAATAGGTTAATTTTAGCAAATGAAGATTTTTATAAAATTCTCATTTTATCAAATGGGAAACATGGGTGCATTACATCATGTAGAAGGTTGGGCTCCATTATTTTGTATGAAATTAGTTCCATTGCAACTTATTTTCTAAACTAGTTGCAAGAGAAGATAATATTCACCCACTCAAAAAGTGAATGAACAAAATCACAGAGGGTAATTTTATAAAGAATTGTAGAAGGGGTTGCTAAGCAAAAAGGGTGGAGGAGGGGCGACTAAGCAGGGTCGGCCCAAGAGTTTGGAGTGCCCTAGGCCTAGTCTACAAATTGTGCACTAATAATACAACTCTTAAATAAATTTTTTAGTAACAATCACAATACGGAAAGCCAAAACAACATAAAGTTCTAATAATCATTGTATAATAATAAAAAAGTCAAAACACAAAGTCTCCAAATACATATAACGCATGAGTATAACTTGAATATTACTTGTGTTACAATTTTAGAAGCAAAAGTATAAAATCACATTGGGCCTTTTTATTTTTCTTTTTGGATTAGAAAATATCCCTACCCCAAGCCCACTACTAAAATTCTTGGAGTGCCCCTATTTTTTAGCCTTTTTTTAAGGCCCTAGGCCCAGCCCTATTAGGCCTAGGTGGTTGGCCACCCTGCGACTAAGTGTAGTAGCCATTTTCCGGGTGTAACCATAAGAATTCCAGACTCGTATTGAGCCCCGAAAGGGACTAAAGAACCATAGAATCAACTGCCCCACTAATGGTTGGTGCTTATAGCCAAACTTCGCAGTAGAACAAAGTTTGAGGAGGCATCGATTGCACGACTCGAATCTTGGAAAACACATTAATGAAAGTTGCCTACCATTGTTTAGATCAGAAAACAAAAAAGAAAGTTGCTTACCAATTACCATTGATTACTATTGTTATATCGGAAAACATATGGGTACAGAGGTTTTGCACAAAAAAATGTACAAATTTTTTTATTTGGACCTGTTTTGGGTCTTATACGGATGATCAAAGTCATTAATATTTTTCAAAATAATGTTTACCTGTACCCCGTAAGAAATCAGCTTAATCAAATATCGGTAAATGCTCCATCCGTTTATTCAATTTTTGGTTCAAAATAAAAAACTGAATAAACCAATGGAGCATTTAGCGATATCCGATTGAGTTGATTTTTTATGGGGTAAAAGTAAATATTATTTGAAGAACATGAACAACTCCGATCATCCTTGTGGGACCCGGAATGGTCCCAAACCAACTGATTTGTACATTTTAGGGGGTGTTCCACTAACTTGGCTTTTTTGGTTTTTTTATATAAGAGCTCGAAATAAGCATTGGTTTTTTGTGATTTTTTATGTGATATATTGAGAGAGAATGACCTGTCTCAAAAAACACAATAGGCCGGGTTTTAGCCTTTCGAGTTAATGGAATGGGACTTTAGTACAAAAATTTATGTACACCTAACATTGTCCATTGTTATATAGAGTTGAGGTTAGTTGGTTAAAGTGGACTGCAACGCTTCATTCACAACATTCAGGGGAATGTAGCGGGACCATAAGAAAGAAAAGGACACAACTGACTCTGACATCATTCACAAACCAATAGTAAAAAAACAACCTACCCATTCTAAATACCCTTTCTAAGGGCCTTCTTTTCCCACATCAAAGGACACCCCACAGCCTCAAATTGAATGCCCAACCCGTGAATCTACTCCCTCTCTCTCTCTCTCTCTGGACTTCTCACAATCTGCCAAGAGGAGATCATCACATGTCTTTGTTTGTATTGAATGAGGAAAGCTTTTCTAAGACATCCACTGATTACAGTTGGTCCTAACACCAAACCAATCACGGGCCTCATTACATACATACAAAAAAACTCATGTCTGTGATATATATCAATGCTCCATCCACCACATTTCATATAAAGAGATAAGACCAAATTAACAGGGGCATAGATGCTTCTGTTCTTCTGCAGAAGTTGAGAAATCTTTCCATAGTACTTCAGCTTCCATGTCAGCTTCAATGAATCCAATGTTTCTGCTTCTGTTTTTTGTTTTTTCATCTTTAGTTACTCACCCACTTGTTCTAGTGGCTCAACCCCCAAAACCCAACTCCCATCTCACTGTAGTGGGTGCTGTGTATTGTGATACATGCTTTGAAAACACTTTCTCAAGACAGAGCTACTTCTTGCCAGGTAATGTGTACTCTTATTCAAATGATATGTCTGCCTGTTTGATATTGTTTTCATTTGTTGTTTTCTGTTTTCTATATAAGGTTTTAAAACTCGCTAGGCGCTCTCAGAAAGGGCTGGGCACCTTCTAGCTTCCAGGCCTAGTACTCAACGTCTAGTCGGGCAACCAGTTGGGCCAGTCAGGCTAGTCGGCGAGGGGCCTTCTAGCGCCTTGGCGGCGAGTACTCGGCAGCCCAAACCTTCTTTTCGAACACTAACAAAAGAGCAATGTTACGGTACCTCATTTGCATACCACAATTTGAGTACTGCCATAGCACATGTCGTCAATGCATATGAGGTGCTTCATAAGATGTTACTCAGATGTGGTACCCAAATATAGTACCGTAGTATAAGCATTGTAGAAAACAGAAAACTTGTTCAGGAAACTGTTTTCGGAAATAATTTTCTAAAATTATAACCACCTTCTTTTCAAGAAACACAAAAAAGAAAAAAAAAAAAACCTAAGCATTCGGTACTTGAAAAGTGCTTTCACACAAAATGGAAACCATATGAACTCCCTAAGGGTTTTAAAACCTTTTTTTGTTCCTGCTTCTGGAAACAAGAGATACGAAACACGAAGACAACGAAACCGTACCAAGCAGAGCAAGTTTGCGGCAATCATAATTCTATATTTTTCTGATTAGGTGTGGATGTCCATGTACAATGCAAATTCCAAGCAAATTCACCCAAAACCACAGAGCAAATCACATTCTCAGTCAACAGAACCACAAACAGATATGGAGTGTACAAGTTGGATATACCATCAGTTGAAGGGGTTGACTGTGTGGAAGGCCCAGCAATTCAGTCATTCTGTGAGTCAAGGTTGATTCAGAGCAACTCATCATCTTCATCAACCTGCAACATTCCAAACATGAAGGCCACAAGCAATCAAATCACAGTCAAATCAAAACAAGCAAATCTATGCATTTACAGCTTAAGTGCCTTGAGTTACAGACCACTTGAGAAAAACACCACCTTGTGTGACAAAACACTGACAGAGGAATTGAAAATCCCAACACCTGATTTCAATTCTTCCAAGACTTTTTTCCCTTTTTTCCCACCCTATGTTTTCCCTTGGCCTCCTTTACCCCAACTACCACCATTACCCCAGTTACCACCTTTACCTCAATTACCACTTTTTCCATATTTGCCCTTCCCATTCCCATTCACACTCCCTCCACTGCCCCAACTGCCACCTTTACCTCAACTACCACCTTTGCCACCTTTGCCATTTTTGCCCTTTCCTTCTCCTCCACAAATTCCAAGGCCTCCGTCGCTGCCCTT
>JAXBDA010009826.1:0-11715 GCA_036023075.1 Gaultheria prostrata
GAGTGAATAGTGCCTCCCTAAATGGGAGAGATTTTAGGGAGGTACTATTCATGTTTGTATTTTAGGGAGTGATTTAGGGAGTCTCTTGGAGCCTAACTTTGGAGTTTGGCTCCCTAAAATAGGGATGAGAGCCAATTTAGGGAGTTTGTTGGGGTTGCTCTTAGAGTATCAAAAGTTAAAGTAGAGAGCAAACTCCCCCAAAACCTCAAAAATCAGCCTCATCAAATGCCTCACAAATTTGCCACATTGCTTAACTTTGCTATAGTAATATACCAAAAAAGGTGACCTACTGTTCACGCACCAAAAGAGGAGGAGGAGGGAGGAAAGAGTAAAAAATTGAATAGAAAATCTGATTCTATGAGTTTTTGATAAAATGACTTGCTAAAGTTTGAATAGAGAGTCTGATTTTGTGAGATTTTAAAAAAATGACTTGCTAAAGTATAAAATGTATTTTTAAGGTTAAATTTAGTGCTCCTGATAATAATGCTCTCACTCAAAGGATAGACTTGTCAAAATAAAATTTCAGAAAAGTAACCTTCCATACGTAGACGCTCACGTCTTATGGTACCTATTTCTTATTGTATGTATTTCTTTTCTGTGATAATTCTTGTGGGGTGGTGTTCACTCTTCGGATCGGAACTTTATTTCCTTTGATATCTTCAGTTAGATCGATCTGGACCAAGCCCCGTTTCTGAACCTAGCTAGATTTTTTGGTTTTTTTCAAAATCTTAATGAACAAAATGTAAGTAGGTAAATTACACTTCCTAAAACAAATACTACTATTCATTAATAAGAAATAACTCTAAAACAATAACAAAACATATCAAGAATTCAAACTCGTTACTTAACTATCATTAATCCTAAAGTTAAGAAAACCAAAAAAACCGAAACTTCCAAGATTTTAAAAGCATTATCTAATAAATATCAATCTTCTTGCAGTTTTAGCAGCAAAAGTACTAATTATATGCGAACAATCAATCTCTTTCGCCATCTCATGTTCAACAAATAGAATGGAGAGTCCATTCAACCTCTCTTATCACATAGTTGACCAAAGGCAAGACTTAATCAACTTCAACTTTAAAAGTTCGTTCTCCAGTAGCAACTATAACGGGAATAGCCAATAGTATATTTTTTTGGTACTACAAAAGATACCTAATGCCTAATGATACTAAAATATGGAGGCCCTTGAAATTTTTAGTTTTTTGGGGGGCTAAATCAGTTGCAACGCTTGCTTTAGCTCAGGGCTGGCTCTGATTTGAAATATAATTTTTTGCCTTTTCGATTCCTCTCAACGAGAAGATTCAATAATTCACAAAAAAAAATTATACAATAAAAATAAAAAAATAAGTCAAGTGACTTGTTTGGCCAAAATAAGGCTTACATAATTTACTACTTCCTTCCATCCCAAATTCTTGTACCATGTCACTATTTGAGACCCGTACAAAAATTGTCCATATCTTTTGATCTATAATGATTTTTATATATAATATGGATCTTGTTTGATAGATTTCAATTAACTTTATTAAATATATTTTTCAAAATTATAAAAAATATTATAAATTGTGAAATTTAAACAATTGTTTAAAAAAATCAAAAAGTAAAAATGGTAGAGGAAGGGAGTACTACAACAGTCGTAGTGAGGAAGTGCCAGTTGTCCAATAATCATGAAGAACCAATCAAGAAGGAATGAGACCCAATGAATGAAAGTTGAAGATTGTGTTTGATTTGGGTTTTGAGTTTTGTAATGATTAGAGGGAGAAGTATGAATAATAATTAAAAAATAGGGATTAATGATTAGAGAGATAGAGAGAAAAATAAAAATAATATTTAAAAATAAAGATAATAATTGAGAAAACCGGTTCTTGAAAATCCAAAACGAAAAAGGTAGAAGTCTCTTACTTTTTTTTTTTTTGAACTTTATTTCTCCACCTACTTTAAAATGCAGGTGATGGGGACAAAGGCAGACGCTAGTACGAATACATACCCACCCCTCAGTCAGGCTCAGGACACGTAAGCGCACATGGCGGAAATTGTAGGGAGAATTACCGGACAGTGGGCTAGGGGCAAAAAATTACGTTTTGTGGGTGTATTTTTTGGAAATCACCAAGTTATGACAAACAAAATAAATATTCCATATACATGGTATTTTAGATGTGTACTGCCCACAATATCCCTCATCAGTCATGATGCAATTATTTTATGTATGTTGCAATAATGAATAGAAAGGATGCAAACTATGACATGCCCATGTGCAAATTTTGCAATCTCGGTGCAAAAACTTATTTTTTCATCAATTTGGTTCGTTACTTGTCATGGTACAAATTTATTTATGTAAGTTGCAATAGTGAGGAGGAAGGGTGCAAATTTTTACATGCCGAAGTGCAATATTAGCAATCTCAGTGCAGAAACTTATTTTTTGACCAACTTGATTCATTACTTATCATGGTGCAAATTTATTTATGTAAGTTGCAATAGTGAGGAGGAATGGTGCAAAATTTTACATGCCGAGGTGAAATATTAGCAATCTCAGTCCATAAACGTATTTTTTTGACCAACTCTGTCCGTTCAGACATGGTGCAAATTATTTATGTAAGTTGCAATAGTGAGGAGGAAGGGTGCAAAAATTTTACATACCGAGATGCAATATTAGCAATCTCAGTCCAGAAACTTATTTTTTGACCAACTCTGTTTGTTCAGTCATGGTGCAAATTTATTTATGAAAGTTGCAATAGTGAGGAGGAACGGTGCAAACTTTTACATCCCAAAGTGCAATATTAGCAATCCCAGTCCAGAAGAGGGAGAGTGAGGGGGTTGGTTTAGGGGGAATTTTTCAGACGAGGGTATTTCGGTCAACACGAAAATGGGTACCATGTATGTGTAAATAGTTTTTTCCGTGTCTTGTGAGGAGTAATTTCCCAAAAAGTGCACCATTGAACGGCTACCACTGTCCAGTAATTCTCCCGAAATTGTACTACTATCATCATACACTACTACGGCTTGCCTACCCTTTTTCCCCCTATTTAGTTTTCGCCATTTTAATCCAACAAATTCTTCATTACAAACAAAAATGTATAGTAGTAATTTTATATAATGGACATTATAATTCATTATTAGTCTTTTTCTTATTTGAGAATTTGGGATTGAATCATGATTTTTGAGAATTCTAATTCTCAAAAATGGCTTCTTTTGTTTATCGAGTAAATTACAAAAAGCCACCCCTGAGGTTTTTGACATATACGAAGCAGACTCCCATGTACTGAAAATTATAGATTCCCCGAGATTAATAAATAATGGTGCTAAATCGTATGTCCATTTATCAATGTACCCTTGTCTCATAATTATAACCAACCCCAATTCAGGCACGCCAATAGATGGTCTAATTGGTTGAGATCTGAAAAAAAATAAAATTGTTACCTTAACTCCCTGCAAGAGCAACAAATATATTAAGTATAATTTACCAATGTTAGGGTAGAAATAAAGACATAATCCAAAAATCTATCCGCGTTGTATTATTTTTTCTTTATTCAGGAAAATTAGAACATAATTATGTACTTTTTAAGTTTCTTTTGTCAAGAAGAACCAATAATAAGAAAAAACTTGGCGTCGGACTAACAAATGCAAAATGTTTTTGAACATAAACAAAAAAAAAAAGATAAGCCAAATCTATCCTTGACCTCTCCAATTTATAGCCATAAGTATAACGGTTATAAAGGCCGATTGCAACGGTAAAAGGGCCACAGGAAATTCAACTGTTTAGTTCACTTTTCTAATAGCTGCAGAGGCCAATTATGTCCATACGTATCATATTTCATTGATGTCATAGAGAGTCTATCAAATCTCTTAATGGCCGTTTCATTTTAGAATTGAATATGTAATGCAAATTCAAATGTAAAGAGGCACGTTCTAATTTCCAGTACGCATGGGTTTAATCCGTATATGTTAGAAACCTAGGGGTGGATATTGTAATTTACCCATATCTATTTGCTAAATTATTTGTCTGACATAGTTGCTTAATTGTTTATTGAACAAAATTAGAAGAGAATAAAAAAGAGAGAATAAGCTGATAAGGAAATGTTGTTATCAGCTAGAGCATCTCCAACAGCCTCGACAGTTGGAGTTTTTTGGCAATTTGCCAAGCCAATTTGTGAAATCCAACGCCCAGCAGCCTCGCCATAGATCTCGGCAATATCTTGGCAGCTACAGAACCTTGCCACAGGAGGCGTGATTGTAAAATCGGTTTGACACCATAGGATTGTAGGTCTCGTCGAGGCGATTGCAATGGTGTAAGACTCGTCGTCAGAGAAGTTTCCCGGAGATCACACGCGCCGGTGAACGTATGTGCGTGACGGAGAGTGAGATCCACTCTCGCGCGTGACATTCATGTGCCCTGAGGTTGAAGACGAGACTTAAGTAGTTTATAGTATTTCTAGAATGTCTCTAGTTTGAAATCTTAATGTTGCTATCAATTACTGCAATAGAGTCAAATCTATTGAATGGTAGAATTTGTCCCTTAAAAGTTAAAAGTTGAGATGCGTATAAACTGATGTACACAAACATATTTGGAAATAAAAATGGTCAGTCGGAAGAAGAGAAACATACTCCATAAACTTGGCTACGGTGACTCTCTACATCGCGTACAGTTTATTAACTGTAATAATCATCCACCCACCCCCGAAATTCGGAATTTCAAACTGCTACCCTCCTCTCCTCTCTACAAAAACCATCTCTTCTCCTCCCCCCAAACAACTTGTCAGAATCCGGAAAAGGAAGAAAAACACAATCAGAGAAAGACATGGCCGCCTCCGCTTCTTCTGCAACTCACATTCTCTCACCACCACCACCTCCTTCCGCCACCAAATTCTCTAACCTCTCCTTCCTCAACTCCTCCTCCTCCTTGGCATCCAACATCTCCTTCCCTAACCTGATCTCCCACTCCCATTCTCACCTAATTCTTCGATCTCAACAACCACCCTTATTCATCACCAACGCCGCTGCTCTTAAAACAGCCGAATCCCCCAACATCTCTCTCTCCAAAAACATAGATCCAAAAAGCCACACCACCAAACCTACAATCCTTGTCTCCGAAAAACTCGGAGAAGCTGGTCTCGACCTCCTTCGCACCTTCGGCGATGTCCAATGCCTCTACGACCTTTCGCCTGAGCAGCTATGCAAGGAAATCTCCAACTTCGACGCTCTCATCGTGAGGAGTGGTACCAAGGTGTCGCGTCAGGTGTTTGAGGCCGCCAAGGGGCGGTTGAAGGTCGTCGGAAGGGCAGGAGTCGGGATCGACAATGTGGATCTGCAGGCGGCCACCGAGTTGGGATGCCTTGTTGTCAATGCGCCCACAGCCAATACCATCGCAGCTGCTGAGCATGCTATTGCTCTGCTTGCCTCTATGGCCCGAAATGTCGCTCAGTCCGATGCCTCCATTAAATCTGGTATCTATTAATTCATTCCAACTCACGAATGTTTTGTGTAGTAGGTTCCACATACTCCTATGTCTACATTTGTTTAGATTTGTCTTGGCCCGTCATAGTAGGTAACAGATTTGCTTGAAATTTTATGTAGTAGTTGGTTATTTGGATTTAATTATTGCTCTGTTGCTCTGTTTATGGCAGGAGCTTACTTGCATTCATGACACAAAAGGTTACGGAAATTTGGAATTACTCAAGGATATGTTTGTTTATGTATCACTACAAATTTACAATTGGTTCTGGTTGCCGAATTGAATACGGTTCTATATCGTGTATTTGCGTGATTTTTGGAAGTGGAGATCTATAATTGAAATGTTTTTAATTGGGCAGCTTCCCACCTTGGTGTAAAATCTGAATCCCGGGTAAAACTAACTCACACCCAATCAATAAGTCTCTATACCAAGATATAAACCTCAGGAAAACATCCAGAAAATGAATGTAGTAGATATATTTTAACCTTGTTGTATTCTGGCCATACATATAGTGAATCTTGTTCATATATTTACGTTGCTGACATTTATGTGGTATAAGGAGGATTAGAACAACTCCCCAGCCACTAACTTGATCCCTACTGCTAGGATGGGATCAACCTTGTTTTTTGTGGAAATTGACCAAATTTCCAGATCGTGATTACCAGCATTTGTTTTTTTGTTTTGTTTTGTTTTGTTTTTTTAGGAATTGGCCATTGAATAAATTGTGCTGTGCTTTTCTTGGCTCAAAATTCTGAGACCATGTTCCTTGAACGGCTTAAGGAGGTAGAATGCAGAGACATGATTAAAACATACACGAGATTATTGGAAATGGATACCAACCATAGTTTCTATTGCCTAAGCATGAAGTCTTTGCACCATTTTTCCCCCTTTGAAGACATAAGTCAATCTTCTTTTTTGTTACTCTTTGCACAAGTTCTACGTGAGTTTTGTCATGTGTTGATGCCTTTTTAACAGGAAAATGGCAACGTACCAAGTATATTGGAGTGTCTCTTGTTGGGAAAACATTAGCAGTAATGGGATTCGGAAAAGTTGGATCTGAAGTTGCAAGACGTGCGAAAGGCCTTGGTATGAATGTCATTTCACATGACCCATATGCCCCAGCAGATAGAGCACGTGCTATTGGTGTGGACTTGGTCTCTTTTGATGAGGCCATCTCAACTGCTGATTTCATTTCTCTCCATATGCCCCTCACTCCTGCCACTTCCAAGGTATTCAATGATGATACTTTTGCAAAGATGAAGAAAGGAGCGCGCATTATTAATGTTGCCAGGGGTGGTGTTATCGATGAAGATGCATTAGTGAGGGCCCTTGAAAGTGGAGTGGTTTCACAGGTATGATTGTGTTGTCAACCATATACCTCAGTTTATTTGATTGCTGAAATTGGAATTCAGGCATTCAGTAACATTTGAACTGCTCATGTGTTACCCAGCACTTAAGGTGAAAAATCAGGATCAAAATGAGGTGGCTTGGGGATTTCTTTTTAATAGCGCTATTTGTTTGTTTTCTTATTTTGGGGGACCTTTTCCATATGACCTTGGCTTTTATTGACTTATTCAATAAGATGGATTTTATGGTGAAGTGTCCCTAATCAGGAGAGGGTGGATGTCAAAATTCCACCCCCACACATGGAGTTGGTAGGTAACAACCCGGACCTTCATAAACCTCATCTTGGAAACTGACCTGTTTTGTCCCAGAAAACACGTCTCTATGATTATTTTACAGGAAAGAAAGTTCCTAGGGGGAAATGAATTTCACACCTACCTACAAGAACAATTTTGACTTTTGGATACTGATGTGTAACAGGCAGCACTTGATGTGTTCAGCAAGGAGCCCCCACCCCCAGATAGCAAACTATTGCAATTTGAGAATGTCACTCTTACACCTCATCTTGGAGCTAGCACAAAGGAAGCACAGGTATAAGTATCCCCTGACGATTACTTGAACGCTATCTGCTCGTCATTTGCCATCACTTTTAGACTTTAGTGATGTTCAACTCTTGTATTTCAGGAAGGTGTAGCTGTTGAAATAGCCGAAGCTGTAGTTGGAGCGTTGAGAGGGGAACTTTCTGCAACTGCTGTCAATGCTCCCATGGTCCCTGCCGAGGTATGCAATATCACATATACCACCATGTGATTGCTGCTATGTTACATCAAATTTGACACTTGGACAAGGCTATGGGATCTGTGTCTGAATGTTTCATGAACTTTGCATAGGACTCCTGTATGCATGAAGTACGTTAAGTTCCCTCAATACCATTTTCCTGAGACAACAATGGAAATATACTGGAGAATAAAATAATGTATATTGTCCCCGTATCCTTGAAATAAGAATAAATCTTGCTGGCTAATTCATTGCTTTCTATTTGTAGGTTCTCTCTCAGTTGGCTCCTTATGTTCTGCTCGCTGAGAAACTGGGTAGGCTAGCAGTACAGTTGGTGGCAGGAGGGGACGGAATCAAATCGGTGAAGGTGGTCTACAGATCGGCTAGAGACCCAGATGACCTGGACACCAGACTTCTCCGTGCCATGATCATAAAGGGCATCATAGAGCCTATATCCAGCTCATTTGTCAACTTAGTGAATGCAGATTTCACTGCCAAGCAGAAAGGTCTCCGTATTAGTGAGGAGAGAGTTGTGGTTGATTCATCCCCTGAAAACCCTATCGACTCAGTCCAGGTCCAAATAAGCAACACAGAGTCCAAATTTGCAAGTGCTGAGTCGGAGCATGGAAATGTTAGCATTGAAGGGAGAGTGAAATATGGGATGCCTCATCTAACGCGAGTGGGATCGTTCAGTGTGGATGTGAGTCTGGAAGGGAACCTGATACTGTGTTGCCAGGTGGACCAACCTGGGATGATCGGACGGGTTGGAAACATTCTTGGTGAGCAGAACTACAATGTGAGCTTTATGAGTGTCGGGAGGACTATTAAGAGGACAAAGGCCATCATGGCAATCGGTGTTGACGAAGAGCCAGACAAGAACACCCTCAAGAAAATAGGAGAGGTACCTGCAATTGAAGAGTTTGTGTTTCTCAAACTATAGAGAGCGTTGGTCAGAATTCTTCCACCAATGGGAATTACGGTGGAGGAATAGTGGACTTCATATAATATTCAGGAAACAAAAACATCAACTAAAGACCTTACGTGTTTTTGTTGCGTGTGAGGTTAGAATAAAGTTAGCTGCCTCGCAAATAAAGTAGGTGCAGCCCGTCCATGCTTGGTATAGCTTGAATCCAGATAGTGTGTGTTATCCTCTTTTCTGTTGTAAGCCCTCTTTTTGTTGTTGCCTATTGTGGTTCCAGTGGTTTCACCACGACATTTATGGCTATTCATCTTTCTAGTACAATTCCCCTACTGTATTATGTCATTTTCAAGAGTGAACATAGGTTTTCAAGATGTAATCATGTCTGATTGAGACGATGAAATGTAATTATCCTCGGCACTAGTTGTTAGATCACCGCAGGAAGTTTATGCTGCTTATCTCAAATCCAAGACCCAAGGGAAATTCTTTTAGACACAAGGCCTCTGGAAATGTTAACCTGGTACTTAGTTTTGATGTAAATGATTGCCCCTTCTTTTCGCCATTCTAAGTATGGTCAAAACCTTAAAATGTCACTGAGAATTATTCTTTTGTTCCAATGATGACTAGGCTTCTTATTTCTCCTCTCCCTCCTGTCCGTTCCCGGGTTATGGAAATTTACAGGAAGCTTCTTATTTCTCCTCTCCCTCCTATGCTCAATTAAGCTTGGATGAATGTCAAAATTTTGGCCTGCTTTAACATAGAGTTTATGCAAATATCCTTTGAAGAAAGATACTCCAGTACTCCCAGGAATAAAAGGAAAAAATTTACTAACTGATAAAAGTAGCCAACGTGCCTATAAAATCCACATATCATCAAGATATGAAACGATAAGAATCATGATAGACAACAGATACAAATTTGCAGCCAAGAGGAGCAATACAAAAGCTGTATATCATATCCTTGCTGAGGATAAAATGATGCAAGAAGAAATGTCACAGATATCCCAATACATCTGACTTCATAACTGCTGCAAGCAAAAATAAGCTGTCCTTCCATGCACCATTTAACGCTCGTCTTCATTTCCCCCTGTAGTACATACATGATACCAAAGAAATTGTGAGATTTGAGAAAAACGAGCATTCAAATACGTTAAAAAAAAAAAAGAATCAAAACAATCACTCACGTGTTCATCATCAGTGTGATGTTGTCTCCTTTAAGAAGGATCCGCCCTGAAAAGAAAACACCATATCATAAGAAGGCAAGGTTTGTTGGATCGGATGGGGAAGCAGAAGAATTAATAGATAGAACCGAAGCCGAATCCGATTCGATCTTGTTCTCAGCTCCGGGTCTGGTCCTTTAGGCGAGGCTCTTTACAGGGTGGTTCCCTTTCCCTTTATGGTTCAGGAATTCTTTGTTGGCTTACTTTTTGTTTGTTTGGTTACAGTTCATGCCCAACAATCTAAAGAAACAAATGCTAGATTTTATAGATCATTTAACACCGACCCAAAGCCTTTCTGCTCTTCTTCTTTACATTGACCTCCTCAGTATCCTCCAGAACTAAATTCATGTACTCAGCAAAGCCCTAAAACCGCAAAAAAAAAAAAAAAAGACCACTTTATTTTCTGATTTAGAAAACCAAAGATTGATTGAATGCAGGACAAAAGAAAAGGGAACTCAATTTCTATCTTGATCCCGAGACAAATAGTGACAGGACTACTCCTATAGTCGAGCATAGGCATATCTTTGTCAGATGCACTCATGCACAAGAATATAAACATTGATATCCGAAGGATTTCTCAATACTTGCATATCAAAAATCCGCAGACAGTGAGTGAGTACATGAAAAATGACTGCACATTGCAATGAAATTGCTGATGCTGATAAACAGACTTCCTGAGAGCAGATTTCATACGTTGGAGAGTTCTACTTTGATCTTTTTTTAACAAGAACTAAAGTTCAGTACTGCCGTTCCACAAATTCAATTTTGTGAGCAAAACTCACTCACACTAACGACTGATTGTTTTGTTCTCTTATAATAAGTATACAGCCCAATGGGACTGATTCATCCGAGAGATGAATTCCAATGTCCACCAGAGAGTATCCAATTAAAGCCCGGGGTGACCCCGTAAAATTGACCCAACACAGGAATTGATAGCAAGCTGGTGGGAGTACAACCTTTTTCCGCAAAGAAGGTAAAGAACTTTTCTGCAATACACCACCCGGAGGAGGCGTGGAAAGGAAGAGGCAAAGGGGAATGGGGCTTCAATCACCATGCAAAATCCACAACATGAATCCCAAAAATATAGTATGACCTAAAGTGCCTTCTAAAACCACATAGATTAAAATGTAGGGTACTTTAGCGGTTAAATTCACTACCAAACGACATCATGTGTATAAAATAATAACTATTGAAAGCACTATGTTATATCTTCCCCAACCTTGTGGGGTAATATACACGTCGAGCTAAATGGCTGGCTAAATGAACTACTGGATAATTTTCTTCCACAAGACTCAAGAACAGGGGCGGAGCCAGGATTTTTTGTTCGGGGGGGCAAGAATTAGACTATGCGCGATTCGCTTTTTCAATTTGCTAATCAGAAAAAATAATCAGACAAGTACATCAAAAAAGTAGATATATATTGATAAACAAACGTAGCTTTCCTTTACAAGCAACCCCTTCGACTTTTAATACTATGAAAACGATCCATGATAATGCTATCAAAAACATCTTTCTCTGTATAATAACTGATTTTTCTATGTTGTTTTGTTAGTCACTTTGTTGTTTCCAATGGAAAAAGAAGAATAAGAAATTTGTATTACTATAAAATAAGCCCACAAAGGCCATAATCTGTGTTGGTACTTTGGTAGCAGTAAAGGAATCACATATTCACGATAAAAAAATCCAAAGCAATGGCCAACAATCACCCACAGGCCACAAGCTACAGCCTACAGCTCTCAAATAAGTATAAAAATTGGGGAAAAACTTACCTAGGGTTTGGATTTCACCAAGGAGAGCTAGGGCTTCCAAAATCCCCTTTGTTTTGTTCCTATTTTCAAAATCTGCTGTGAAACTCTCCGTATGGAACTTTGATTCTGAGCATTGAGATCGAAAAAGAAAAAAGGGCAAATGGATTAAGCTTTGTTAGGTTTCTGCTTAGAGGTAGAGGGGACGAGAGAGAGGGAGAGGGGGGAATAGGGAGAGGGGGAAGAGAGAAAAAGAGAGAGAGAG
>JAXBDA010009827.1:0-11714 GCA_036023075.1 Gaultheria prostrata
GGAATCAAAATTGGAATGGAGAATTTCATTAGCAAATTTATTGGCTATGACCAAACCACTACTGGTGTATTGGAATTAAGGGAATAAGTTATGAATCTTAGGCAAAATAAAATCTTGCACAGAGAAGGAATAATGAATAAATTAAATTAGGAAGTTAGTATATAAATACATTTATATATAATGTAAACGGTTCGGATCGGATTGGGACCAGAACCATGAATGTAAATCCACAAACCAAACTATTGAATATAGATTCTAATTTTTTCAAACCAGGACCAAACCACGTTACTAAAAAACCGAACCAAACCAATCAGTTTGGATTGGTATGGACTGGATTCACGGTTTGACGGATTTTCTGTTCATCCCTATTAATTTGAGTGGTTTGGTCAGCCAGCAGATGAATTAGTTCCTGAGAAATTAACCTTCTGGTCTTTCATAAGACAAAAGTAATGTTGCCGATCAAAAAAATTTGCCGATCAAAAAAAGAGAAAGATAATCTATTGTCGTTGGTTCGATCCGACTGACTTTGCTAATCAACAGGGAGAAAAGTCAGAATTTTAGTCCAGTTAGAGAAAACTTTCGTCTAAAAAAATATAGAAGCTTTTTTTTCATTTTTCAATCGTGGTGGGAAATTTTTACCCAAGGAATTTAACGAAGAAATGAATTAAACTTTTAAGAAATATTAAAAAAAAAAACAGCTTCTAAAAAAGTTAAATTCAACTAACCTCACTTGTACATAACGTAAACCAAAGCGATGACTTGGTTTCGCACAAAAAATGAACTAAGAAAAATAAGAACAAAAAGTGACAAATTGTGATTATATGTCCAAATTAACAAGTCATAAATATGAGGTTTCCGAACGCACTAATTGGTTTTTAACTTGAATTCTATTCTTTTTACTTAATTCATTCTGCTATTTGGTTGGAACATTTCAAACAGATCATAGTAAAGGGAAGAAATTTTCGTTACGGCTGTAGCCAGGGTCAACCCAAGGGTTTTGAGTACCAAGCGTAATTTAAAAATTGTACCCTTAGGAGTTTTACAGTAACAATCACAATACGAAAAAGTTAAAACATTATAAAGTGGTTCATACTTCTAAATTGTGCCTATTTATTTTAGTAGTTGTCTTTTTATTTTATTGTGGGTCTTATATTGGGCCTTTAGGCTGAATGGATCAGTTGTACAAATTAATTTGTTGTGTGTTTTATTTTGGGTTTCTAGACCGAATGGATTTTTTTTTTTTGTTTAGGCCTTTGTTTATAAATCAGATTGGACCTTTTTTTATTTTTTCCTATTGGGCTATAAAAACTCCTGCTCAAATCTAATACGTAAAAATAATGGGAGTGCCCTTATTTTTTTGAATTTTTTGGATGCCGAAGGCTCAGGCCTCTTGGGCCTCGGGGTAAGGCCGGCCCTGGTTGCAGTTGTAACATTTAAACCATGCATGAGCAAAAATGGGATTCTTGTTACACATAAATCATAGTGACATTGTTTCCAAAAACAGTTATTGTGTACATATATGATTGCCAATTAGTAGGTAACTATCAGCATCAAGAACATCACCGGTATAACTCCAGGGTTGGTGCAACGGCAGTCGAGGAATTAGTTGCTTATGGAAGCCTTTGATTTAGAGTTCAATTTCCACCCGCGTGCTATTAATTTTTGTTTTATTATTCACGCAATAATTGTCCATTGTTCGAAATACCAACTTATATGAAAGAAAAGAACATCACGGTATCGCATATCTGCTGTCAAATAAATCATAGTATTAATAAATGCATGTTAGTACTCTAATTTTTTTCACCATTAATTTATGAAACCTATTATGATTTATCCGTAAACAACCTTAATAAAAAAATTTCCAAAGTCAGGATTACTGAGTGTGACTGTTCTTTTTGAATTTCAAGCACTTGGTGCAACATTCCACTCCTGAGAGTGAACTGGACGAATTAAAACTGGATTGATTATAACTTTAAAACTTACTTTGTCTTTTCTAATTAGCCTCATTAGAGCATGTGACACAGTGTGGAATTCAGAGGAAAAGACTGCACAAATTCTTGATTTTACTTCACTGTAAGGTAGCACTGAACCACAACCACTAGTCCACAAGTTTGGGAAATTTACCGCCCAAAAATATGTGATTATCATTTTCCCTTGATCTCTTCGATAACTATCAAACATTAGAGGTAGTAATCTCGAAGCAGCATGCTTAATGTTTTTTTCATCTATGTTGTATAACAAAATTCATGGGCACCATTTGAAAAGAATATGAAAGAAGGTGAAGGGTAGAGATGTTTTGAATTGGAGAAAAAAAAAAAAAAAAAAAAAACATATTTCAATGAATTGTGAAACACACTTAGGTAGTGTTTGGATCGTTAATTGGAATGGTATTCGAACCTTAGGAAACATTATTTTGGTAAGTTTGTTGATCGTATGCTTGATCTCGATGTCTCTCAAAGTAATGATAGGAATTATTTGGTTCATTTTAGGTGAATGACTATACAATAGTCCCATAATTAAACAGGTGCTGCTTTCTTGTATGTAGTTATATATGGTGATTAGTATTTGGATGCCTATAACTAAAATAGGGTTTACTTCTTGTCTTGCTAGTATATACAATAGTCCCATAATTTTTTACTTTTTAGATTTCTCTCGTCGAGACGAATCAAGAAACCACAAAAAATTGACGCAAAATTAATAAATGCGCAAAAATTTGAATAAGGACAAAAAAAAAAGCCAAATTGGTTTTTTTCCCCCAAGGAGTACTTAGTTTCTTACCCTTTCTTAAGGGATCTTCGCAAACAAGGGAGTCTGATGTAGACTTATAGTTGAATGTGTTCTGCCACATGATTTTTAATTGTAACTAGTGATAAACCCCCATGGCAAAATTATAGTTAAATGCTCCATTTCAAGAACAAAAAGAAAATATATTGAACTTAGCCCAATGGCAGACACAACATACTCTAATGCATTTAGCTGAGTTCAAATCTCGCTAATTACAATTAGAAATAATAACAAAAAAGAAACTGATTTAGCTCATGATATATAAGAACCGGAAGATATCTTATATAAGAAACTGAAAATAACGAGAAAGCAACGGTTTCTCCGAAAAGGTCCAGGAAAGAGAAATCAATGGTTCAAAAGAGAAATCAACAGTTCAATCTGAACCGTAGATTTCTCTTTTCAATCATGAATATAAACCGTTGATTTCTCTTCCCTAGACTTTTTCGATATATAATTGCCGGATGGTATATGAAATGAGAAACTGGTTAAATGAATAAGCAAAATGATCCAACTAATTAAAGAAGCAAAGCAAAATACATATATATGAACTCAAACTGTGTGTACTACACCTTAAACTAGGTTTTGGACTTCCTACACTTATCTACTATATTGTAATGGTGAGAGTCTCCTTAAACAAAGATAGTTGAGGAATATATTACTACTGAAAAGCTAGAAACAAATTAACATTAAAAAGTTCTAGGGAATACCACACTTGCTAGATCCCAGCAAGTTGTGGCCAAAACGTCAAAGAAATTTGTTATACTTTAGGTGCCTTTTGTTTGGGATTCCAATGAGTTACTTTGTCCAAGAAAAACCATCTGAAACCTTGTATTAAAGAAATCATACACTTTTATTACCAAACTAACAGACCCTGCAGCCATCATCAGCAAATACATTTACAAACATGTATCAGGTCAACATGCCTCAAGATCTTGAGCCAAATTTGCATCCTTTAGGGTTTACGTTTAGGTTTTTGAGCTCTTAATAAGCCCTCTTAATTTAATTCTCCATCATAGAAGATACTCAGAACGACAAAAGTACGATAAAGAGGTCTCAGTAAAAATTAAGACAAACTACGTGCTCGGATAAAGTACAATGATCGATAGAGCAAACCAGTACGAGAGAATCTCAAATCAAATCAAATTAACTCACCGAATGAGCCTATTAGGGTTTGTTCTGAGAACTCTTTTAGAACCAAAAACCTTCTTCACCAATTGTAATGTACACCGGCAATACAAGTGAAATACCATCAATGGCCCTCGCCATATCTCAACCTCATCCAAAGAACAGTCCTGCAGCATTCCTTGTCAAACACCTTCATAGTTGGAAAGAATAGGGGGATAACTCATAGTGCTCATCTCCCCCCACTCGAAGCTTTTACGAGAATTTGTTTCAGCTTCATGGCTAACCATGTTTCCAAACAAAAACTCCAGTCCATCTAGCCTTTGTGGCAGGTTTTCATAGACCATTTCCTCATACTCGGGCTTATAACCGGATGAAACACCCATGCCTTGACCATCAATATTGTAGTTGGTGTTTTCCAATTGATAAGCATCATTGGAAACAGATGAAACAATCTCAATGGAGGGTACAACATATGGTTGTTGGGTAGAGGAAATATCATTAACAGGATACTGAAGATTTGGAGTATCGTCATCAGAAAATTCTCCTCCAAGTTTCATAAGCAATTTTCGGATGGAAGCGTGATCATTGAATTGCAATTCTTGATTTGAACATGGTACTATGGGTGTGGCCAACACCGGAAGTTCTGGCCAGTATGGTAGCTGGTTATTAGTATTAGTACCAACCGGCGGGCTATGATGATCGATGCCTTTCCTCATGCCTTGCCTTAGGCTACTTGCCTTCCGTGGTTGATGTGCTTTGCGCTGCTTTCCTAGGAGCTTCTTCTTCAGCCTCGTGTTCCAGTAGTTCTTTATGTCATTATCTGTTCTTCCCGGTAATTGTGCTGCAATGATAGACCACCTATTTGCACATAAACGAAAAAAAAATTTATACATCATTTTTGTGGCTGTGTTTCAATACAAAGAAAACATGATTTTCATCGTTTTGAATAACATTTGCAAAAACAAAAAGGACATATAAAGGACACAACAACAACAGTACAAGAAGAGCATATTCCAGCTAGGTCGTATCGTTTTCATTTTGACATGATCATTTGAAGAACTAGAAACTTCATGAATCATGTGTTATTTATGGAACGATATATATGTACACATATACTTGCTTGCAATACTTATATACCTGCTTCCAATACTTATATATAGGCTGCAAATTATGTTATCTTCTTCCTCAGAGAATTTTCCGTGCTTGATATTTGGACGGAGATAATTCAACCATCTAAGCCGGCAGCTCTTCCCACATCTCCTCAGACCTAAATGATTTTGCATCACGTGAGATGTAAATTAAGTGCATATCAATTCTAAATTTGTCTCGGATCAACATAAACAAGGAAGTTAAGAATAAAAATTTGGCAAGAAGCAATTGAAAAATCAGCGTAGGGTTTTCGTTATGTGTGTGCGCGTTAAAAAGTACCAATCTTTTGAGGCAAAGCAATCCAGTTTCCACCGGTGCCGTTTTGCTCGATGTATGACTTGAGCTTGGTGTCTTCTTCCGGTGACCACGGCCCTTTCTTGACGTTAGCTTTGTCACAACAAGGAGCTCTCCCCATTCTTTTTCTCCTTCTTGCTAATTGAGAGAGAGAGAGAGAGAGAGAGAGAGAGAGAGAGAGAGAGAGAGAGAGAGAGATATTATAATAGGTTGAGGAGGATAAACATGTTTCCTGGAGCAGCCATATGACATGAAAAGAGGGGCTGGAGAAAAGATGAGTGTCGGTACAAAATATTCAACAAATTATATGCCAGAAGAGACCTAGGTCTTTTCTTCTTGTCTTTGCCAGTGTAGGATCAATTATGCACCTTACAACTGTTGATATCATTTGGAAATGTAAGTCTAGTATTCTAACCATTCATTGAGTTGTAAATTCAACCATGGTATCACAACTCCAATGATTCACCGAGTTGGCCCTCAACTAAAGCTCGAGGTGCCACCGCGGTCATCGAAAATTTGTAAATTTTAAGGGCCCCTCCTACTTTGGTTCCAGTGACGACGACAACATTGTAGCCGTGGGGTTGGGCGACCCCATTGAAAAAAATTACTATTATTGTATTAATTTTTTTATAGAAATTTATAAATAATCACACCGGATAACTCCCCAACCTTCATTTTTGTTCTTTTGATAATGAGAGATTGGTCTGTCTTGCTAAGTTTTATCCGTCTAATTTTTCTCATTAGCAACTCATCATGCTTGATGATCAACTTAAGAACTACATTGTTGATATGCGCTCAAATGATTATTTTATGGAACTAATTGGAGTTGGTGGCCTTTTTTAGAGAGATGGTGGAGACAAAGAGAAATGTCATATATCAAGTGTCAACTAGTCTACTTGCTTGTAACGTCGGCATTGCTTTTGCTCGTCGTGATTGCAACAGTAGAAAGAGTTTTTTTGGCGATGAAATATAGGAAGAGCATGTTGTATAATCCAATGTAAAGCAAAATCATTAGTCATTTGGGTGTCTTTTGGTAATTTCCTAAAAGTATTGTAATTTTGGTTGAGTTGTATTTGTTCTTTTCTATTGAGAAGCTCAGGTTATGAGGGCCCAATTAAGCTCCAAGTTGTATCGACTTCACTTGAGAAATAAGAATTCACTTTACTCTATTCTTGAATTTCAATTCTTGATTTCTTTAACCAATAGGTGAATAATTGCTTGATGGCATATATTGAAAAGAATGTATTTGACGATATCGACCTTGAGACTATCATGCAACGATTCTAGAATATGTAACCGCATCAAATGCAATTGTAGAAGTTTTTGTAGCTTTTTTCTTTTTTTATATATGTGTGAAAACTAAAACTAAAAAATCTTATTATATGTCTTTTGATATCTTTCGTTTATCAGTTGAAACGCTTGTTGAGCTTTAAAAGTGATTTTTGTTGGTAAAAATATTTGATATTTATGATTAACCCCAAGCTCTCGAACTTATGGAGTCACCACTGTTTGGTACCCATTATAATAATCCAATAAAAAAATGTATCATGTTTAACCTTCGGTTTAGGCCACTGGAAAGTTAGCGCCGGCCCTGCCAATAAAATGCGTATTTACCACATTAAAATGAAAAGGGTGCCGCTACTTGTCACCCGCTTATTTGATGATTCCACTTATTTTACCTTAATTAAAAGCATATGATGAGTCGATATGTAAATGTTACGGATTTCTATACAAGTTACATGAATTAAACCAGGTACACCGTACACACCCAAATGTGAGATGTGCCTCATGTCATTTCCTATTCACCTATTAGGGCATGTTGTTATATTTACCCTCTGTCACACGAACTTTGTCCATTTTCACTATTGATTGCCTTTCGAAAATTATCTATTGATGCCTTTCAAAAATTATCTGTATTTTATACTATATTACTTCTTATGATTTTAATTTTTTTGTTTAGTAAAATTAAGTGAGCTCTATCAAATAAGATTTATATTACATATAAAAATTTACAATCCTTCCATCCCATTTTGATAGTCCCTCGTTTCATTTTAGGACATCCCAAAATACATGTTTACTTTCCAAAATCAACAATAAAAAGTTGATAAAATTCCATTGTTACCCTTAATAGTGGTGTAATTAATTATTATATTCCCTCAAAAAAGTGAAGGGCATAAATTAAAATTTTCAAACTTTTGAATGCAATCATTATGCTCCTTTAAAAAGTTGGAATTTCGAAACGAGACTATCAAAATGGGACGGAGGGAGTAATTAAAAAATATAATTTTTTTTATAAAATGTGTGGAAAGTATATGGGACAGATGGAGTAAGCATTAGATGAGATATGTTGCATCTTTGCCTCATTACAATGTGATCATGTTAACTTTTACTGGAATAGAACCGTTTTCATTGTTAATCTCCACTAATCCTCAGTTTCAAGCCATTTGATCCAACAAATGGATTCAGTTTTTGAGAGAATTCAATATACCCAAAAAAATGTTTTTGAGAGAGGGGGAATTTCAAACTATTTTACCAAACTGGTTGAATAGATCGGGAACAAAAGGCAGTTGTTATTGAAATTGAGAACGTTAAGTCAAATCCATCTATTGATGGTAACATCCACGTCTAAAGTAGCAAAAGTTCTAGAACCTCAAGATAAGGCACAGAAATTAATCATTAGAAGTAGAGAGTAATTTTCGTTTTGGTAGGTTACCAAACCAATGAACAAGAAGACTGAAGAGTATAATAGCCTCTTTGGCGAAGGGCCCGTTGTGTGCTCGACATATCTGAGTAGCCTAGCAGGGAAAGGCAATGGGTGTTTTGTTTTTGTCTGTGTTTTTTTCCCGAACGGCAATGAGTTTATTGACGAAACTTGACCATAGATGCATCAAGTCAGGGAAGAGCTAGGAAAGGGGAAATCAATCAAAGGATGATTGGAAAAAAGAAAAATACAATTATACAAACGAAAAACACCCTCACGGTATCACCCTCATCGAAAAGGATCACGCCATGCCACCTCCGCGACCCATCATCGACAACAAAGAGATCCCGCCAAGCCACCTCCGTGACGCCTGTCGAAACATATCACAAACCCAGAACAACAACCCTGGAGGTGACCAAGGTCACTTTCGTCAAATGACGACCTAACCAGAGATACCCTAAATCTAGCAGAACACCACCGCCTCCACCACTTCCGAGATACCCACCACCACCTCAATCGCCACCGTATCCACCCAAAATCAGCTCTGTCGAAATCTGCTCCTAAAAACATCCCAAATCTGACCACAAATTAGCCCCTAAGTATCCTCTAAATCAGCCCCAACAAAAATACCCAAAAAGCAACCCAATTCCACCTCGAATTTGCACCTAAGAAAGCCCTAAATCGGCTCACCCTTCATCAATCACCTCTTCATCCTCTACAACCACCGACGACCTACCTCTGGCAGCAAAAACACACCTAATCCATTGCCACCGCTATGAAACTGCCGGCAACTGGCATCCCCATCTTCATTCGCTTCGACATCTTGCATCAGTTGTGTCAAAATGGGTGGAAACAAACTATGCTACAAAAGAAAACCAAACCAAAAAAACTTGTAAAGAAAAGAGGAGAAGGAAGAAAGAAGAGAGAAAAGAGAGGGACGAAAGAGAGGATGAGGAAGAGAGAGGCTGGGCGGGAGGAGGCCCATATAGTATTGTTAGTGCAATAAGTCAGTTTTGTGGAATAACTCCTAAGCACGTGCATGACACACGATGCTTTTTCCTTTTTTTACAATAAATAAATAAATATTTAACAAATTCTACATCGTCGGCTCGAATTTATCTCCTCTTTGTTCGTTTTCTCAATCCGGGAAAAAATTTACAAACTTCCCCTCACGTTCGAACTTTCTTTCTTAGTATCAGGTGTGCGGAGGGCTACCCGAGCCTCAACCGCACCCAATCACACAGATGTGGTTACTGAATATTGATTGGAAGAACAAAAACAAAGTGCGAAGTAAACCTAAACCATGAAACCAAACATGAGAGAAGGAGTGAAACAAACAAAAGGAGAGAGAGAGAGACACACACACACAGATTTACGTGGTTCGGTTTACTTTGGGATGCAAACCTAGTCCACAGGCAGTATAGCTTCAGTAACAAATCGAATGCTCAAAGAGCTACAAATAAGAAGTTCTACAGAAACCCTCCTACCTAAACTCACCAAAAGCCAAGAACAAAGACAACTCTATCTATCCCTAGCCCAAAGCCCTAATATTTTGCTCTCACGCCAAATAAGAGGCATAACACATGTATTTATAGCCAAAGACAAGTTGTCTACCCAAAAAGAAACCTAATTGGGTTAAGAAACCCCAAAATTCCCCCCCCCCCCCAAAAAAAAAAAAAAAAAAAAAAAAAACCGATGCATGTCTTGGCGTTTTCGCATTGCCAACTGTCCGGACCGACTTAATTCCTGTCTGAACAGGATTTCCAGAGAACAAGACCAAAAACAACCCAAGCTGAGAGCTTGATTGGCCCTTAAGCACAGTCGATCCAACTGTTGTCCAAATCGAGCCGAAATTCTACATATTTCCACCTTGGCGAGACATCCAAACCAAGTACCAAGTGAAGCCAAAACCGAAGTCAAATCGAACTGTGACGAACCAGAGAGTCGAGAAGACTAAGCAAACCCCATGGAAGCAACCAAGTCCTCAACAAACAAACCAAAACCAAAAAACACCAAGCTGCAGATGAACTGAAAACAAACCAAGCATCGAAACGAACTCAAACAATTTTTGAAGCTTCAAGCAATCTTCAGAACCAAACCAAAAAAAAGAACCAAATGAACCAAACTAGTGTGCGAACAATCTATATCACAAATTAACATATATCCATCATTATATAACATGGTAACAGTTAATTTCATATTTAATTCATAAAAAAAATAAACAGTTCATAAAAAATATCTCATCTGATCGATTCAATCACCCTCAATCTCCTTCAACAGCTCAATTTGATTGCTCTGCATCTTATTTGGACAACTCAATGCCAAACGCTCTCAATCTCCTAACAAATCATCAAATCAAGTTAGTGTGTAAACTCTTGATGTACATCACTTTAGCTCAAACAAAACAATCCACCAACCTATCAATCGATTCTCTCAATCGGATCTCTATCCAACCTCTCCATCTATTATCTCTCTCTTTTGATCTCTCAAACACGTAAATCTCTTCTCTCTCTCCAAGCTCTCAATCGCTTCTCTTTCTCTCTCATTAATCCGCCAAAAAATGTAACAGCCTCTTTAATATAAACATAGAGAAGGGCAAAAAAGTCATCACGCAACATAATTGAGCCTATTCAGGTTCGGCAATAATACATAGGACTGGGATGAAACCGAAAATAAAAAAAGCAAGACTGGCTTCTAATTTTGCGGCGTCTAATTTCGGCCCGAGCCTATTTTACGGGGACGGCGTTTTTAAACGCCTTTCTTTTTGGGGGAATTTGCACTTAAACCCCGTACACTTTGCTCGAGTTGCAAAGACACCCCTCGTACTTTTTTTTAGGCACTTACACCCCCCCCTACGGGGATCCCAAATTTCGCATATATTCGGACTTCAACTTTCCCAATCAAATTTCGATGATCTGATCCGTTCAATGTGTTCAGAATGTGTTTCCAAGGGCATCCAACAAGAATCGACAAAAAAAGGACCACCAAGGGCTTGGATTAAGTCGTTTTCTGTAAAACATATATGTTCGGATCAAGCCTTTCTCAGTATTTTTTTTTTTGCCGATTCCTCGCTGGTACTCTTAAAAACACATTCCGAATGCATTGGATGGATCGGATCATCGAATTTTGATAGGAAAAGTTGAAATCTGAACCTAAGCAAAATTCGGGATCCCTGTAGTGGGTGTAAGTGCCAAAAAAAAAGTACGAGGGGTGTCATGCCCTCGATTTTTAACATAATTAAATAAACATTTTCTTCGCAGAATACCACAGAATTTCTCTTTACAAACACCCAAAACAAACTTGCGACTTTAATTCCATTACAAAGAGCCATGAACTACCTCGGTTCCCATTTCCCAAGAGAAAGTGTGATTTAAAAGTAGAAAAGGGATCACATTCTTCCTTATAGTTAAATGAAAGGAAAAATTTATATACAACTTTGATTTTCAAATGATGAGACTTCTAATGATGAAAATGCCTTCGTGTCATGCTCCAATAATGTCATGCAGCTTGGTTGTACCTGAAAGGCTGAAACAACAAAGGGGTGAGCATTCACTTCGCCCAGTAGGTATCCCCTTTTGTTTCAGGAACAAAAATGCACAATACGATATAAAGAACAGGAAGCGTAACATAATGTTGACAAATAGTAAGTAAGCCACTAAGC
>JAXBDA010009828.1:0-11714 GCA_036023075.1 Gaultheria prostrata
TGTATCTTGAGAGAAATGAGCCTTTTCCTATCAGTGGGTCAGATTTCCTTGAGACTCATAGCTCTAGATTTCTTGTTCTTTTGTTTCGGGCCTTCCTTGAGCCTTCCAAAGCTCCTTGAATCGACTTTCAAGCTTCGGCGATTGTCCTCCACGGCATTGCGGGACCTAGGGTACATCCGGATACAACCGGGGATTATTTGGAGCTTTGGACACGCCCTTTTAGCTCCGATTTTTTGAAACTCATCAAAAACACAACTCGCGCAAAATCAATCATTTAAAGGCACAACATGCACGTGTGTGTGATCAAGACAAGCGAGATAAGCCCGGATATATACAACATTTGGGGCTTATCAATAGTATAGGACAAAAATATTGTTTTCTAGTATAAGGATAAAAATAATATGGTGCAAAGATAATCTTTTTTAGTATAATCATAAAAATATTTAGTAAAACTATAAAGTTACATGTAAAAGTATTTCAGGGAGGGCAATGAAGGCAAGATAACATCAACTCGAACCCTCCCCTATCGAGTTCTTCTAATTTGCTCCTGAATCCGCCCCGGTACCCAAAAGTTTGGGATCTGGGGGATGTGTATTGAGCTCCCTTGGCTGTCCAATCGGCGACGGATGGTCTGGATAAATTGAGGTTAAATTAAATGTAAAAATGCGTTTTTAAAATGAAAGATGATCCGGACCGTTGGTCGCTAATCGGACAACCGAGGGAGCTCACTACATGGCCCCGGGTCAAAAGTTTGACGGAAACCCGCCAAATTGCCATACCTACTCTTCGGAAACGGGAGTGCAACGCATATCAGTATATCACAGCCCTTCATTTTTAAATAAATAGTCTGAATTCGCTGAAGATTTATTACCGGTAAGAAAGCATTTTGACCAGTAAGAAAGCATCTGTGAATCTGGACCATTAAAAATGTTTTTGAACGGCTGTGATGCCGCGCTGCAGGCTCCCGGGGTCCATACTCTTCTAGGATATGAGAGGTTCAAAGCTTCGTTTAACAGCTTAACGAGGTTGATTTATTTATTTATACATCAAACCTTTTAGTGAGAGTTTTACACGTCTTCAAGTAGCTTAATTGTATATTATCTTTTCGCTTAATTGTATGTTATTAACCCCTTATATTTATGTATGTTATCTTATTTGATTTGTTTTGTTGTAATCTGTTTTTTTGTGTACTCCAATGGGATGACCTTTCTGCTCATAAAATTTCTACGTGTCATGAAGTGAGAGAGAGAGAGAGAGAGAAAATTTGGATCTATTTAATTTTTAAATGATCACAACCATTAATTTAATTTTTATTTCAAAAATTTTTACGTGTCATCAGAGAGAGAGAGAAATGGGGATATATTTATTTTTTAAATGATAACCAACCATTAATTTAATTTCTTTTTTTTTATAGTTGACCCTCCAAAAAATATATATATATCCTTCTTTGGTCATCTCTACTGGTAGAAGATGCCTAGGAACAATTTAAGAAGGTGAGTCATTAAAAATGTAACACTATTGAGTCCAGGTGTTTCGTTGACACAGTTTACCATTTTCAATTATTGATTAGCAATTTGACAATGACATATTAGTAGTAATCCCTAATATAATCAGCTACTAACATTAATCAAATGGATTCAACTACTATTTAGAATTCAACAAAAACACGTCACCTTGCCTCCACTATAGCACTTTTTGGCCCGCTGTATCTTTTGACTACTTTTTTTTATTTTTTATTTTGTTTAGTTGTTCGTTGTGTTTTCTGAGATTAATTATTCGTGGAGATTCGTCTCCATGAGAAAAATAAAATAAAATAAGTATGAAAATGCGTACCGAAGTTCATATGAGATGACAATTTCGACCAAAAAAAAAATACAAGTTGTTTGGACTATTTTTCTTTTTATTTATTGATTTTTTTTCTTTTGGTTATAATTTTTTACATTTTAGACCGCTCTCGTCGAGACGGATGATTATTATTCAACAATAAAACGTGAATCTAACATGAATTAAAAAAGTCGAACAAAAATTCCGAAAACTAGTCCAGTTGGTAGGTGGGTTTGTTCTACAAACAATTGACCAGTGTTTGGTCATGGGGTCAGGCTTGTAATAAAAAAGTACTCCCTTCGTCCCTTTTTAAGTGTGTTACCTGGGAATTTCAACTATTTTTCTCTCACGTCAACTTTTACATCCACTTTCCATTACTTACCCTTATCAATATAATAATACCACTAACTTTTCAAAAATGAATCTATTTTTAAGGGCAAAATAGGAAATGTACCCACTAACTTTTCAAAACACACACTTATTAAGGGACAGCGCAAAATGAAAATATACACACTATAAAAGGGACGGAGGGAGTAATATATCTTGAATTTTTTAATCCCGACGTGCATGTTATTTCTTTGATTGGATCAGGAAGGGGACTAGTCGAGAAGCGTGTAAACTGACCCAAGCACTCCAAACCCGTCAAAAAAAAAAAAAACAGCTCACCTTTGTGTACAAAATCTAAAATGTTTTCTTGACTTTTTGGCTTTGTGACATTTTAGGTTGATGTATATGAGGAGAAACACATGTCTCGTAAAGCTTGAAAAGTCAGAAAAACGCAATGATCCACTCAGTGGAACATGGCATAAGATCCTTTTCCGAAAAAAAAAAAGAGAGAGATTTGGGAGGCTTATTTTAAGCTTTTCATTTTTTACTTTTTAGCTTTTTAGCTTTTTTGCTTTTTGAATTATGATTAGAATGTATTTTAAATGCAGTATAGTGGTTGAGAGAAATGTGTTGAATGTAAGCAACATGAGTATTATTCGAGAGACATGGACAAAATAAAAGTCTGTTTGTTAAACAAAATAAGAATTCAAAAAACTCCTCTGTGACCCTATTTTTTACTTCTGCTCTTAAAATGCCAAATATGAGAACTCATTTTGCCAAAATGACTTTTCTAACCAAAACCCAATAAGGCAATGAGAAGTGGAAAGGAGGGATCCAAACAGCCTTGACAAGTCTCGTTCAAAAAGAGCTGATTTTGTTTTGATTCTTTTTGTAATCCTTGGGAATTTGAATTTCGTATCCTACTTGAATAGTACTGACTTCCAATTGTGACTTACACATTGGTCCACCATTTGAATTGAAATTAATTAATAGCAAGCTGCCAATAATAAGGTACAAGCAATTGACTTTATGGCCGAAACATTCACGTGGGTCCCGCCCAAAAAGAGGATACCATAACCAGAATCAAACGGTACCTCATAGCCTCTTTGACCAATTCATTTTCGCATTTTTATTAAATTCTCTTTTTTGAGTTTTTGGGTGTTTGATTGTCCAAACTCAAAACACATTGGACCAAAACTCATCCTTAAAATTTGACGTTAGAAAGGAGAAGTCAAAAGGAGGCTTGGTGAAGTTTTTTGACTTATTATTTTTCACTTTTTTCATTTTGATTAATGAAAAGACCTACAATATGTATTATGCATGTATTGCAAAATGAATTCCGTGCATTTCTCTCATACACTCCTGTCAGATTCAAAATACATTATAATCATAATCCAAAAAGCCAAAAAATCAAAGAATTAAAAATGAAAAACTAAAAATGAAACTTTCAAACACCCTTTAGCAGTTCAAATATGCTTACTACCCTATCTTGACTCTTTAGATAATGTGGAGTAAAAAGGAAAATAGTTCGGTCGACAATATTTCTAATTTTATTACTTTACCAAATAAAAAAAATGTGGTCACTGAAGTATTAGTGGTTTGAAAATTACATTGTTTGATAAAGCTATTGGTGAAAAGCATCTAATAAATGAAGTTAGAGACTTTTGGTCGATTTCTCTTTTTTTAGTGAATTTTACATCAAATCATTAGGCTCGATGATATCCATTGGTAATTCAAGAAAAAATTGGAAACGAGATCCATTGGATATATAATTCAAGCACCGTTTTACTATGTGGATTATTGGCTTTTGACTTTTCAAATTTTACAAAACAGATCAAGAAGCCCAAAAAATCAAAAACCAAACTTGGAATGGGCCAAATCCGATCAACCATTCGTCCCAACACTTTTTACAAATTTTCTATTTATTCTTTCCGTCCCAAAATAGATGTCCAAAACTACTATTTAAACCTTTTAAAAAATCATCAATCTTTAAGTTATATGTACTATTATATACTCCTATGTATTATGGATCTTGTTTAATAGATCTCACTTAATTTTATTAAGCAAAATTTTAAAATCATAAAAAGTATTACTCCCTCCGTCCTTTTTTAACTGTGTAGCTTCATGATTTTAACTTATTAAAGAGACCATCATTACACCTTTTTCCTCAACTTTTACGTCTACTTTCTAAAATTATCCTACATGTTTACCCATTATTTTTTTATCCATTAACTTTTAAAAAGAACAAAATAATAAGAGAAAAAGTTCTTTTCGGATGAGGCGGAAACATGAGGTTTTTGCCACCCTTTGTGGGCTCCACCGTACGATCATTTTGGTAATCTAAACTGTTTATCAAGTAGGCACGCAAAATAATATATTCACGCAAAAAATCAGTTTGATCGAAAATTGATAGGTATGTCAAAAATTGAATGTTGGTTTACAAAATAGACGGTCGCAGACAATTTTTTCAACTTAAAAAACTACTAATAGGATTAGGCCGTCCATTTTGTAAACCAAAATTTATTTTTTAACACACCTAGCGATGTCTGATGAAGCTAATTTTTTTGCGTGGATATATTACTTTGCGACCTTTACAAAATGAACGGTTCAGATTACCGCACTGAACACATGGTGGGGCCCACAAAGGGCTCATTCGGAAACCCCTACGGCCCCACCTGTCCGGCTCATCCGAACATAACTTTCACTCAAATAATAATTTTACAAACTTTTACCTATTAACTTTCAAAATGGACACTTATTACTCCATCTGTCCCAAATTGCTGGTCCTTCTTTCCATTTTGGATGTCCCAAAATCTTTGTCCCATTTCTAAAAACTTTCATCAAAACAGTGTCACTTTCTAGTTTTACCCTTTAAAAATATTTTTTTCATCTCAATTGGCTTGTCCATTATCTTTTTATTTTATAACGGTTCTTAAGATTTTGAAAACTTTGTATAATAAAACTAATAGATATCTATCAAACAAGATCCACATTGCATATGTTTTGAGTTTCATATAAAAAATTAACCCCACATAATTGGCCAAAGTAATATTGATTGAACTTAAGGGCAAAACAGAAAAGACAATACAAAATTTTCACACATCTTAAAAACTCACTTCCCCAAATGGGGTAAGCAAATTGGGACGGAGGGAGTAATAAATAGTCTAAAATGGAGTACTACACTTTAATTTGGGAATGGAGAAAGTATAAAATACCAAATATAAAGGGAAATTTATTAAAATGGTCCCTCTAGTTTCACCCCTATCTCGATTTGGTCCCTCTATTTTCAATTTTACCTAATCAAACCCTGTAGTTTGGATTTTGTACAAGTTGAGTCCAATAGATAACGGACGTTAACAAAGTTAACGGAAAATCACAATTTAAGGGTTTTTGGAAGGACAAACCTACTTTTCGCCCTCACTCCTGCCTAAAACAGAAACCCTAACCACTTGATATCCTTTTTACCCTATCTTTTTGTTGTCTGAAGTGGGAAAAAAAAAAGATAATTTTTTTATAATTTTTTTGTTTGTAGCATAATTCAATGAATATATTCTTCCAAACATCACCAACATGTCATGTCAACTCAAGAGCCATGGTAGCAATCACAACAAAAGATAAGGTAAAAGGATACCAAGTGGTTAGAGTTTCTATTTTAGGTAGGAGTGAGGGCGAAAAGTCAGGTTTGCCCCTAAAAAAACTCCCAAATTGGGATTTTCTGTTAACTTTGTTAACTTTCGTTATCTATTGGACTCAATTGGTACAAAATTGAAACTACAGGGTTTGATTGAGTGAAATTAAGAATAGAGGGACCAAATCGAGACAGTGGTGAAACTAGAGGGACTATTTCAATAAATTTCCTCAATATAAATGATTTTTTGACAAGAGTGAATGTGATTTTGGACATCCATTATAGGACGAACAGAGTGTAACGACAACATTGACACCCTTTAGAGGGTGACATGTCCAAATTATGGTACCTCATTACAGAGGCGGCTCCAAATGGAGCCCAGGATTGTCACCCGAACACCCTGAAAATTTTTTGTTTTTAGAAATACATGTAAAAAAATTATTTTTAAATTTTTTATCATTTTGAACACCCTAATTAAAATATTTGAACACCCTGTCCAAAATGTTTGAACACCCAATCCCAATAACGGATACATTTTAGCCCAACCCACAATCCAGCGACTGATTTGTAATTAATCAAAAAGAAAAAAAGTCTATAGTTTATCAAAGAGGAAAGGGGTAGGGGACGGATCTAGAACGTCTATTTTTATTCTTTGGACTTTCACCGCTTAGAAAAAAAAAAACAAAAATGGAGAGAATCAAGAAAATTCTTTACTGGGGTAAACACCAAAGTCGAAGACCAAGTATTATATTGAAATGATAAGCCAAAGGCGGCGATCCCTAATTTACCCTGTTGAATTTACATTTAGCTTACACTTGGTTAGAAATGTGATTGGAATAAGAAAATAGAACAAAAGTAGCTTGACAATCTATTAAAATGCAACCCGACGTGTTCTCCAATCTTAGAAATCATCTACGATTGACTCTAAACTAAATTTCATTGGGACATCCAACAAAAAAATTATTTATTTTAAAAGGGCGGGGTGGCCAGGACCCACCCCAGCCCTACTCTCCCTTCGCCTCAGGATATTAGTAGAATTTTTCTTATATACAGTTATAATTTCTAGACAACCGTAGTAGAATTTTTGAACACCCTCGGAGAATTCCTGGAGCCGCCACTGCCTCATTAACGTTGCATTGGTGCATGGGTGGGGAGTGTAGTGTCATTTCCAAAAAGAGAAATCTAAAAAATGTGAGTAAAAACAAAAAGGCAGGAGAATTAAGATCTGAAGTGTCCTTACAAAAATATATTCAAGATGCCTTAAAACTGTTACAAAATAAAAGCTCAGAAATCTCTTTATTGAGGTTCCGCAACAAATAGTATTAAGGGGGAGTTTCCAAAATTAAAAAGTTGTATACGTAAACAATCTATATTACATTACAAAACTGTTTTTTTCAAAATGTCTTACGTAACATTTCCATTTTTCAAAGATCTCTTATATCTCTTCTAACAATATCTATAATTAATAAGGCCCAAATCTAATCTTAGGAGTCAATTTGTGTTTCCTCGGTCTATGAAAACTTGCCTTTCTAAACTTTTGGTTAATTACCATAAAAGAAAAAGGAAAGCCGATCAACAAGAAATAACACGTGAAAGAAAATTTCAAAAATCTTCTCTCTGTCTTTCCAACCCGTCATAGGAAAATATTAATTTTAAAATACTCTCTATCTCAATTACCAAATAAAAAGGAAGGAGAAAGCCGCTAAAAAAACCACATGAAAAAAACTTATTTTGGAAAAGAAACACCATCCTTTAATTCGTATGCGAATTTCAAATTTCAAAAACTCTCTATTTCTTTTTGACATCCAACCCTCATACTCATAGGAAAATTTTAATTTTAGCGCTCTCTCTCGCTCAAATAGATTTTGGCTTGAACAAGTTGTGATTTGGAAATTATATTGGTTTGGTAAATCATAAAGAAAAAATAAGAAATAATCTCTTAATGATGCTTCAAAATTACATAAATGTGCATGAACCAGGCCCTTATTGTGCACGAACCACTGGGTTTTATTAGTAGATGTTTGTAGTTTGGCTTTTTTATTTTATTTTGCTTCCTTTTTAGTTCGGTTTTCATTTTCCTTTTTAGTTCGGTTTTCATTTTCCTTTTTAGTTTCATTTATTGAACTTTCACAATTATGATAGGGTGGTGGCATTAAGGTGGTGGCATAGCATTAGCAAGAATATATTTGACGACGAGAGCACTGCAGGTAGTACTATATGATTGGTTAAATTTTATGAACTTTATCAAGTGCCTTTAGCATGCATGGCAAGGTACTGGATGATTGGAGAGGTCTCAAACTTGTGTGGGATGTGGGTCGCGCCGTGTTGTGTTGGAAACAGATTCGCAAGTGGCTCTCCGGGTGATTTCGAATCAGCATCCATTTGATCCTAACTACAACCTGATCAAGTTGATAAATGAGCAACTTAAAATGGGATGGACTTGTGACTTAACATTTGGTTGGAGAGAGGTAAATAGTTGTGCACATAATCTTGCTAGATTGGGTCTTCAGTTGGACCGTGGTGAGCAAATGTTTGATCAAACGCCACTAGAAGTGCCGGATGATTTGTGCAATGACCGCTATGGTCTTGGAGTTCTTCGAGCTACTGCTTCAAGTGTTTATGTTTTTTGGGGCCTAAGCCCTCTTGTGTACCAAAAAAAGAAAATATATTTGCCCTTTGATACGTTGTAAAATAAACAATAAGTACTCCTTAAATATACAGTTAATCAATGATGGGAACCTCGTAAAAGCTATAGAAAGTAGATTACTCGACTCATGGTATTGATTAATATACTAAAATATGAGCTAATTTTGCTTTGTTTTGTGCCTACCAGTCAAAATTTGAAGGCTTTGTATGGTAGACGAACTTTATTTGTTTATTATACTTAATTTGTTCATGAATATTCAAAACAAGCAAAGATTCAGAGAAAAATGAGCAAATTAGTAAAATAAGTTAATAAGCAAAGGTAACTTAATTACTATATGATTGAGCGAGTAACCCAAGTGATTTTTGTCTAGACGCCATTTTCATTTCAATAAATTTTAACATTCTTTACCAACCTTTTAATTTTTTTTTGTTAACGATAAATTAAAGAAACTAAAATATAAGTCATACCAGAAATTATTTTCTCTTAATTTTCTTTAGGTGGGTCTTTTTGTAGAACTTAATTCATATTGATTTTGGATTTTTCTTATCAAGACGACCAAAACCGTACTACAATTGTTTTCTATTCTTCTTTAACACCAAAAAACTTTAGTAAATGTTCCTTGAAGAGTTGAGCGACTCCGTCCTAAATTCATAGTCCACTATGAAACTACGTGCAATTTCAAACTAATAAATAATGGACTTAGAAAAAAAAAATTATCAAAATGGATCTTGTTTGATAGATCTAATTGAGAACTTTAATACGGTGAAAAAAAAATTGAAAAATTTATTTTGGTAAGTACATTATTTTTTAGTTTGAAAATTACATGTAGTTTTGTAGTAGACTATCAAATTGGGACGGAGGTAGTACTTGCTTGAATAGTCGCACTATATCTTTTCAAAAAAGATACGCGTAGGCACGTCCGTATATGTATCGTGCACCGACGGTGCATCTCGACCATCCAAAAGTATTTTCGACGGTCCAAATTTTAAAGACTCTATTACCGGTAATAGAGTCTTTAAAATCCGAATCGTTGATTTGTTGGCACGGACGATCCGGATTTGTTCTTGCACGATGCGTACGCGACCAATCCGTATGCATCGCCGCATTCATATCTTTTTATCCACAGACATGTAAATGGTCAACTACTTTTGGGAAATGATTTTCACACCCCCCATTTTACAATTCACAATTCCTTTTTTGTCTTTATTTTCATAAATTTACAATATTACCCTTGGATGTATGAAAAAAGATGTATTGGAAAAAGGTAATATTGTAAATCTATGTGGATAAAGACAAAAAAAAGAGTGTGTATTGCAAAATGGGGGATATCAGAATCATTTTCCCTATTTTTTTCCGAACCCAATTTTTGCAAATCTTAATTAATCTTTTTTTTCGATCCGGTCAAAGACAAATTATTCACACAAACTACAAAGAAATTACGAACAACTGGATTACCGCAGGGTCAACTCTTACTGCGTAAGCATATATACTAGGGGTCAATGAAACCTGTCATGATTTACAAGAGAGTGAAAAGTTTGACTTTTGACAGCCTCTTCACTCCCAATTCTTAACCTAATTGGAGTATAATCCCACAAAGCATTTATTGAAGAAAGTTATGGACAATTTCATATATGTACACCTTCACTTATCCTCACCAGTTTATTGAAAAAAACAATTTATCCGCAGACATACACAGGGTTAAGTGTTTTTCTTTTTCCTCGGCGTCAGTCAAAAGTGTCTGGGCCAACTTTTATATATCTCAGCTAATCTCTTTCCCAATCCGGCTAAAAACAATTTATTCACACCGAGACTAGATGATTAACAATAAATGACTTTTTTGAGCCTGATTACAAGAATCAAACTCTAAGCAATTGTGTGGGGAGCAAATCACCAACCAACCGGAGTAACTTGGGGTGGGTTAACTGTTATTACATGAGCTCCAATACAATGTATTCTTATCCAAATTACTAGTCCTACAAAGCATTTATGGAAAAACATTTATCCTTTTCTTTATCCAATTTTGCCCCAACACAAAAAACCAAAATGAAAAGCAAATCTATATATGGACAATTTCATTTATCCTCACCACTTTATATGGAAAAAACATTTATCCTTTTCTTTATCCAATTTTACCCTAACACAAAAAACCAAAATGAAAAGAAAATCTATATATGGACAATTTCATTTATCCTCACCACTTTATATGGAAAAACATTTATCTTTTTCTTTATCCAATTTTACCCTAACACAAAAAACCAAAATGAAAAGAAAATCTAGGTATGGACAATTTCATTTATCCTCACCACTTTATTGAAAAAATAATAATAATTTCATTTAGGGTCAACTGTCTTTTTCCCCGACTCAAATACAATGTATTCTTATCCAAATTATTAGTCCTACAAAGCATTTATGTAAAAACATTTATCCTTTTCTTTATCCAATTTTACCCTAACACAAAAAAACCAAAATGAAAAAGAAAATCTATATATGGACAATTTCATTTATCCTCTCCACTTTATTGGAAAAAACAATTCATTTAGGGTCAACTGTTTCTTTTTTTTTCCGTCAGTAGTGTTCGGGTTACCTTTTGCACACCTCAACTAATCTCCTTCCCGGTCAGGCTAAAGGCAGATCATTCACGCCGAGACAAGATGATTAACAAGAAATGACTTTTTTTAGCCTGACTGCGATAATAGAATTCTAAACAATTGTGTGAAGAACAAACTACCAACCAACCGGAGTAACTTTTGGGGTTGGGTCAACTGCTATCACGTAAGCTCCAATACAATCCATTCTTATCCAAATTATTACTCCTACTGTCCTACAAAGCATTTAAAGAAAAACATTTTATCCTTTTCTTTATCCAATTTTACCCCAACACAAAAAACCAAAATGAAAAAAAAAAAATTCTATATATAGACTACTGGTTTATTTATCCTTCTCTCTCTCTCTCTCTCTCTCTCTCTCTCTCTCCTTTTCTTGATTCATTACCTCAGAATTTCCTCGGAGATTTCGCTCTCAATTTCATCACCCCTGTTAAAAGAATTCTCCTCCCCCTTCACTCTCTCTCTCTCAGCCAAATCGAATCAGAGGAGAGAGAAAGAGGGGAGCTTTTTTTTTTTTTTTTCCCATCTGGGTCTGTGTATGTGTGAAGGAGAGAGAGAGAGAGAGGGATAGATAAATTGATAGATAAATTTGTGGGTTGGATCTAATAATTGGGGAGGAGTGATGGGGAAGGTGGCGGTGTGCGCCGCGGTGGTAGGGGCGGCGGCGGTGTGCGCGGCGGCG